>JADBJO010003166.1:5000-10000 GCA_016801955.1 Conus betulinus | reverse complement strand
AACACACACATGTGTGCACATGCACAGATGCACACTTACACACGCACACACATACACGCGCACATGCACACGCACACACACAAACACATGCAACCACACACATAACCTAGCGCATGCACACTCGCATACAGGCATGCACGCGCGCACGCATACATACATCCACACACACATACAAACACAAGTCACATACATACAAACACAAGGATGCGGGCGCATACATACGCGTGTGCCTGTACAGTTGCATTCTCATACACGCATACACACAGACACACGCACGCACAAAGCACACACTCACACATATAGACATCACACATACACTGCACACATACCCTCCCACAGACACCACACACACACACGGAGAAACCCAGTAATCAGTACCTGCGGATGGCCTCCTGTCTCTCATGCCTGACGTTCAGCCTGTAGGCCAGACGACTCCACTCGTCCCCCAGTCCTGAGCTAGCTGCCTCAACGTCCCCTCCCCCAGCACTCCCCTCTCCGGCATCACCACCGCCACCCGCACTGGACTGGGGTCAGGCTCCACGTGGTACTGGAAAGGTCAACATAGAGAAGGGAAGTGACTCACAGAAGTAAACAGAGAGAAGGGAAGTAACTTACCGCGGCACTGAAAAGGTCAACAGAGAGAGAGGGGAAGTAACTCACCGTGGTACTGAAAAGGTCGACAGAGAGAGGGGAAGTAACTCACAGAAGTAAACAGAGAGAAGGGAAGTAACTCATCGTGGCACTGACAAGGTAAACAGAGGGAAGGGAAGTAACTTACTTATGCCTATAAACTCCTTAGAATGCCTCAACAGCAGATTGGAACAGGGATTTACCTCTTCAGCTGGGCCCCGTGTCATTCTGGGTGCCATCACTTCAGGAGCTGAGCATGTGGCTGCACACCAAAAATTCATGCACCAGGGCCTTATGTAAGGAGTCGAGAAGTAGAAAGAAACTCCTGGAGAGTGTGGCAGCAGACAGTCCTCAGAAGAGAAGCCCCCTTCAAGTGTTTCGGCCCTTAATCCTGACACTCTAGGGGGGTTGGCCCACACCCGGTTCATGACTCCGGATGACTACAGACTAGCGCGATTCGATTGATTCTCCTTGTTTTCTTTCATATGGCCATCAAGGTACACAAGCCAGGTGGTTTCAAGCTGACAGATTAAAATCAAAGGGATGAGACCGTTTTGGGAAACCATGCGGAGCGTAGATAGGGCCACGAATGAGAACGAAGACCTGATATGTGACGTCAGGTAGTAGTTGCCTGAGAATTCTGAAACATCATAGACAACCTGAAGAAATTTTCAATATCTGCTACGGTAATCCAATTCATGACAACTCTAAAACAGAGTATGGGCAAATTGCAAGTGCACCAACTTAAAATCCCAAGCCTTATGCAGATACATCAGCCATCAGTCTCGGGATGTCACACTCACCTTTGGAATGTCTACGTCCACTTCAAAAATGACGTCAGTGTTGTAGATAGGGTTGACGCACTCATCGTCACCAGCTCGACGTAATTTGGGGTTGCGGAAAATCTCGTACTTCCTGATGACGCGCACTTTGCCCCGGTACACGTCGAAGTTCTTCTGCAGGTATCTGCCAGACAAAAAAGAATGAGATAAATTTTTAAAGAAAGAAAAGACTGTGATCAGACTACAGCCCTGATAGTTTGGTCTTTTTTTTCATTTGTAATCTGCAGTATGTATGAGATAAAAAAAAGGCCTAATGAGACTATACATTGCTGGCAGCCTATATTCTTTCTCTAAGGCAGAAATGACACTGTAAACGTATGAAAGCAGAAGGACTGCAATGATTATCAACACACTTCTGCAGCCTTACGACGAGTCAGACACATATCCTGGCAATAAACTGCACGAGACTCGTCCATCCCCCCGGCGCAAATCCAACTCTGACCCTTATCTCTCTACCTTCTCCCCCCCCCCTTCCCCCCTTATCTCTCTACCTCCCCCCCCCCCCCCCTTCCCTCGTCCTTTCCATGCCTTCGGTTTTAAATACAGAACTCCATGGTTCCCACGGCTGTCGATGAAGGATTTTTTAATGTTTACATTTTGACGTTGTTCTTTTCATCCCCCCCCCCCCCTCTCTCCGCTACTCCCAACTCCTTCCATTTGAAATCCCTATTCAATCATTTTTCATTATTATATGACCTCTTCAACAATGCTTATTTTACCCAGTATTGATTGATGGATTCACTTACCAATATCCTTTGTTAGTTTGTTCTTGCCCTGTTTGAAGATGATCAATGTGTTGAGGCATGTTATACCAGTGTTTGCTACGTCATGTAGTGGCTGCTCACTTCAACATCCATTTTCATGCTCTGCAGTGTCTGGTGTGTGCCTTAATACAATTCCGGAGATACAGACAAGGCCCAGAATGGAATATATATATATATCTTCATTTTATGTGCGTTTATATATATATATATATATATATATATATATATATATAGCACATAAAATGAAGATAAAAGCATCAGGCTCATAAAATTCTTCCCAATATTTCGACCGAACCGGTCTTCCTCAGGGGACTGTGTGACAAGACTGAGGCCAGGTATCAAGTCATCAACTACTGAAAACAATTCAGATGTTCTCGCATTCGTGAACTGTTCTCTTTTTCCTTTCTTCTTCCCTTTCCAACCCACTCCCCGTGGGTCCCCGTCCACCTCCCCAATTTCACCAACGCTCATCTCCCCACATGCAAAAGTATAAACAGAAATAATACATTTTGATGCATGCCCCCTCAAATGCCATATAATCGCGAAAGTGAAAGACATGTATACACATAGCAAACGGAAGACAGTAATCCAAAGCAACACACACACACACACACACACACACACACACACACACACACACACACACACACCACGCACACACACACGACTAACACATTCCCATGTCCACACATCCATATGCATGTGAACACACACACAGGCACACAAATCTGCATGAGTAGGAACTAATTTAAACATCATTCCTAGCAGTGTCTAACGCATGCGCATGTGTCTGCCATACACGAGAGCAGGCCTCACACACATACCTGTCTGTGCAGGTTCAAATCACCACCTACCTAGTCAAACGAGCAACAAACCTTCCTGCAACACCAGAACCAGAAGAATCGCCAAACCGTAAAGAGGGGGTGGGGGTGGGGGGGAGGTTACCTCCGGGAGGGGTAGGGCTTAGCGGAAGGGGGAAGGGAGATCAAAACCATCAATTATGGAATGCAATTAAAGCTGTATATATTAACGCACTCCTAAACGGTGAATAAGGTTAAAATCTGTAATAACTGGAATAAAAGGTAAACAAGCGATAAAATCAATTCATGTAGGGTAAAACAGCTTTAAGTACTTCAAGATAACACGCCAGAACAATGAGGGGAAAAGGGGGGAAGACGTAAAACCAATCTGTATGGAGTAAAACAGAGCAAGAAGACATAAAACCAAACCATACAGGATAAACGAAAAAAAAAAGATACATAAAAGCAATCCAAGTGGAATACAACAATAGAAACAAGCATAAAAACTAACCAGTACACCATTTGGGAAATTGGGGGGGAGAGTTAAAAAGATCAATCCGTGAAGAAAGGCCAGAGCTAGTTCTCTTGACTGTTTAAACCCAGAGGTGAGAGAGTTTTCAATTTGGTTATCCAAAAGTTTTCTCTTCTTAATCTGGAATTCAGATTTTCACTGTACACCCTTTCAATAAGAACATGTAGGAGTGGCTCCTGTTAGTCTGGAACCGAGTGTTCATGCACCGACTGATTGGAACCGGCGCCGTGCACGGGGTTGGGAAAACAACAGTAAGTAGAAAAAGGACCTGCCGTCGTGTTTTGCTCACCAACGTCAACCGCCTTGCGCCAAACCATAGTTTTGATGAGGGCTGATCCTGTGCCTGACGCTATGCGCAGCTTCGAATGTGATTGTTTTCCCAAGCCCGTGCACGGCGCCGGTTCCTGCCAGTCGGTGCATACATACTCAGTTCCCGTCGGTGCATACACACTCAGTTCCCGTCGGTGCATACACACTCAGTTCCCGTCGGTGCATACACACTCAGCTCCAGACTAACAAGAGCCACTCCTACATGTTCATTTCTTTGACACGTTAATGAAGATACCAGGTGCATATGCATCAGAATGAGGACTGTTCACCAACCTGCTTTCTTACATAGATGGCAAGCCGAGATGACACAAAAGACTGCTCAAATTCGCCAAGAATTGAGACCACAACACATAACTATGGGGCATTTTTGCTCACTTGGACACAGGTGTTCAGCTTCATACGAAAGCGCGGAAATGTGCGTCTGAAATGATACCTGTGTGTCCTAACGTGTGTTGCAAATTTGTCTGTCATTTTAATGTCTGACTGCAGATAGATAATAAATGAATTAAGAAACAACTAGAAATGGAGTTCAACTTTGAATGAATAAGGCCTGCACAGGTGTAAAATATCACACCAGTGATATCCTTTCGCTATTGATAACCTGCGTAATTGACAAGTAAATTCGGTTCAGTTGATAACACGTGTCGGTATGAAATCTGTGCGATTGTGACACGCCGAGTCGTATGGCCTTGTGGGATCAATCAGGTTTTGAGCATATCCACGTGCAGTCGTGTTACAATCACTGTCTGGGTTCAATAAACACCCCATCACTACAATCATCTACACCCTTTTAATGCTCCCATACCACAATCACTAATACCCCAATCTTCATCAACATCTACTAATCACACATCCTATGCACTCACGCCACAGTCACCATCACCCCTATTTTCAGCAACAGCCCACCTTACCATCTTCCTCCGACTCCCTCCCCTCCCTTCCCAGCAGAACAGCGATCATAAGAAGTAAAGGGAAATTTCTTTATCCCCTTGACAGAGAGCATGTGACATTAACAAGGAGTAGTGAATGCCTTCAATGTGAAACAGTGGAGTTGTTTCCTTTGACGGAGAGCCCGTCATGTCAACAGGAAGCAATGAATGCC
>JADBJO010003165.1:240000-262241 GCA_016801955.1 Conus betulinus | reverse complement strand
GGCTTAGGGTCCAGAGTAGGGTGGGGTAGGGGTTGAGGGTGTAAAGTTGTGAGGGTTAGGGGAAGGATTAGTTTAGGGTTAGAGTTGTATATGTGTAAATGTGTGTGCTTTGTATGAGTAGGGAGGTTGGGTAAAGGTTAGGGTAGGGTTAGGGTTAGGGTGGATAGGGTTAAGAGTAGGGTTAGGTTAGGGATAGGGTTTGTAAAGGTGTAAATGTGTGTGCTTTGTATGAGTAGGGAGGGTTAGGGTGAGGGTTAGGTTAGATAGGGTTAGGAGTGGGGTTAGGTTAGGGATAGGGTTGTTAAAGTGTAAATGTGTGTGTTTGTATGAGTAGGGAGGTTGGGTGAGGGGAGCCCAGCCAAAGGAGCTTAACACTGTAAAAGTAATCAAGCAACTGGTTGAGTGACTAAGACTTTCTTTCCATAGCAGTGTGCATCAAAACTAAAAGGCACATTTAGACCTCTAGTCCATTTTGAAATGCCGTAACCCATTTGTGGATAGCATGCTTTTGGAGCGTGAAGTTGTGCATAGCTCAGCTGTATTGTTGTCAGCTTGAATAAAACAGAGAAAAAAGAGGGAAACCTTAAAACATTCCCCTTAGTTCTAATGTACAGTGAATATCAACCTTAAGGGTACCAAATGTCAACCTAAGTGAGAAGTAATACAAATACATATATCAACCTTAGGGTACCAAATGTCAACCTAAGTGGGAGGTAATACAAATACATATATTACATTTTTTCTCCTTCTTTAAAATGCTACCTTGGCAGAGGTCTGAGCTCTCCGATTTTATACTTCCAATTCTTAAGAACAGAGAGTACTTTAAAAACGGACTGAGGAAATGCTGTCTGTCTGTACTCTGTCTGGATAGTCTGTCCAGAAAATTATGTTTACGTGCTCCAGACAAACTAGTGTGTCAATCTTTCTTGAAACTTGTAATTTTATGTTTCTTATGGGTCAAGGATGATGACCGGTGTCTTATTTTGAGCTATTTAGCAATAATTCGGGCGGAAATGGCAAAAAAAAGGCTTTCGTCCCTGCAGTGCACTTTCAAATTATATGGGTTACATGGTTACATTCAACATGCTGCTGGTAGCCTGGCGTGCAAGTTCAGTGGTAAGAACGCCCGTCCAGTGATGCAAACAACAAGGGTTTGATGCCGATGTACCGCTTTGACGCCGCTTTTTTTAATGTTTATTTTTGTAGTGGGAAGTCGACATATGTACAACTGGGAATAAGTTTATTTGCCTTGCATCTTGTTCTAGTTTAAGGTGTGTATACTTTATAACTTATTCAACAGGTTGTATATGTTTCAGTGCAATGTTTTCATGGTTTTTGTTTGTTTTTTTTTTCTGTGATGTCACACAAACCAAGCTTGAAGTGTGAAGTTTGACACGACTGGCATGCAAACAGACTGAGACTGATACACACACATACACTTCTTGAAAGCCATACTCACATATAGAACACAGACAGACAGAACGACAGACAGACACACACACACATACATGCCCACATGTTCAGGCATAGGAGAGAGAGAGAGAGAGAGAGAGGGGGGGGGGGGGATGGATGGGTGGGGGTTGAGTGGAGTTCAAGCGTGCTACAGGAATTTGGATGGAGGCAGACAGACTTCTTCTTCTTACACTGGCTATCAACTCCTGCGGTCACCCCTAATCTAAGCATGCAACTATAAGTCAATACACAACACACCTACCTAGCCTTGGGGGGTGTTTTTTGTATGTATGGCTGTTTTGTTTTGTTTTTATCTCACCCTTAAAGGTAGCCATACTCCATCTTCAGGGAACTGGGAAGAAATTTGGAAAAAAGACAGGATGTAGAGCACAAGAGGCAGAAATAAGAAATCTTGAAGAGAAAAAGAGAGCATGACAGGAAAGAGGAACCCCTAACTACCCAACGACAGTGAACGTGATAGTTCCTGTGGTTCCAGAAACAGGAGGGGCCCTTAATTTCACATTCCGCAGTGCCCCACTGCAGGAGAGGCAGAAAGACAAATTGTAGACAAGCATTCTGAAACAAAACCATATCAAACGCTGCCTTTTCATTTTGAAAGTGATTTAATAAAGTGATTAATACCGTAGTGGCGATCACAAGAAGCAACTTCCAGCAAAAAAACAAATGAACCAACAAAACCAACTGTGTTGCTAAGCAGTCGCAAAGCCCTATTTCTATTATGCACATCAATATCCTTGACCATAAGCATAACTTCATAAGTCAAAGTGTCCACACACCAAATTGGAGCTGAGTCCAACAGTTCCACTACTGTGGAAAAACAACAACAACAAAATGGTATTTAGGGCCCTCTAAATACCCCCAATCCCACCCCACCCACTCCAAACTATCTTCCTGACCTTGACCTTGTCAATAGGGTATTTTGAAAAAGAACAACTAGACATTCTATGTGCAAGAGTTGGGAGCCGGTGGATGATTCCTCCATTGATGAAGGAGATCCATGCAAGTCAAAACATTTCACCGGCCAGTCAAAGCTGACCAAAAGTGAACAAAACATTCAAACACAGCCAATTAATGAGGAAGAAGACACAACAATCAAACCTATGTCACAAAAGAGGCAGACATACTTGGAGCAAGGTGCATCCCAAAGAAAAAAAAATTGCATGAAATTGAAAAAGAAAAATCTTCTCAAGCCCCCCAAACACATCAACACCCCACGCCTCTGGAATTGAAAATTCCATGGATGCATTCAGCCTGTTAAAGATACATAAAATGGCCATACATATAGACAAACAACACTACCAAGTAAATAATATGAATCATTCATGTGGTTTATAGCACCATCGACCACTATTGACAAACACTACCAAGTAAACAATCACTCAATCATGTGGTTTATAGCACCACCGACCACTATGGGCCACATCAGAGTTGACACCCTTGTCAGCTAAGTAAACAAGTGTACATCATGGCTGCCATGCGAGTTGGGTCGCATGATTTTAATTAAGGGGAGAGTATGTAGAGCCTAAAGTTAACGTGAGAGCGTTGGTCTTGAACCTGTATTCAAGACGTGTTTAGCGGCGGAAGGCCAGGTATAGAGTAGCGAGTTCCTCTCTGGAGAGGTAAGCTCGGGCTCTCCGA
The DNA here is from genome assembly GCA_016801955.1 of Conus betulinus. Lineage (NCBI taxonomy): Eukaryota > Metazoa > Mollusca > Gastropoda > Neogastropoda > Conidae > Conus > Conus betulinus. The sequence continues at coordinate 259,130 of JADBJO010003165.1, read as the reverse complement.
TTGACTTGTGGGTGCAGAGGGCCGAGAGCGAGTTGAGAAGTGCAGTCGGTGCACTGAGCGCTCCTGATCGCACCCCGGGTGGGGGTTTGACAGTACTCAGGTTTGCTGGTTGGCACCAGGTAAGTGTTCAGTTGTAAGGGGTTGACAGGGACTATAGGTGTAAAGGGTCGCTTTAAATGTAACACCTGAGAGGTATTTACACGGAATTTCCCTGTTTCACAGTTCTCCCTTTATTCAGCTACCCGCTTACGAGGGCATCCCGGACTGCCTTGGCTGGGGCCTAGCGATGGGCACTGGAGTGGGTGTTCGGAAGTAAGCAGTCTAGTGTGAAAGGTCGTCGCAACTAAGCCCTTGGGTCGAGGAGTTGGCGGAGGGGACCACGAGTCTCTGTGGGATGGAAGCCGGCCTCACTACCCCAGGCATGGGTGGGTAGGACGATGAATTGAGGGCCAGGTGTAAAGAAAGCCCGATAACGCAGGAATGATACCGATCCTTGCGTGGTTGTGTGCCATGGACTGGTACTTAAAGAGTGCTAGGGTGTGCCCGTGACTGGTCTCTGTTAGTTCACTTGTTTTTATGTGTCTTTTATGTAAATGGAAATGTTGGCTCTATGCTGAGTGGATGATACAAATTTAAATTAGCAGCCGAAGAGTTATTTCCGGCATTCTTAATTTCTGTTGAGTAAATTTAATAAATTGTAACTCCCTATGGGAGGGGAACTGGGAAATTGAAATTTTTTTGTTGTGCACCTTTGGTTGAGTGGAGAGATAGCGTGTGTGTGCACAGAGTAAGCCTTGTTGTGTGTGTATGGGAGTTTGACCACATGTGACAGTGTTTATTCTTCTTCTTCTGTGTACACAGGCTGTCAACTCCTGCGGTCACCCCCAATCTAGCATACAGTCAATACACAACCTACCTACCTAGCCTGGGGGTGGAATTTTGTGTGTATGGCTGTTCTGTATCCCACCTTAAAGGTAGCCATACTCCATCTTCAGAAAATTGGGAAGAAAGCTTGGAAAAAAAAAAGACAGGATGCTGAGCACAAGAGGCAGAAATAAGAAATCTAATTTATCTTAAAGAGAAAAAGAGCATGACAGGAAAGAGGAACCCTAACTACTTAACGACGGTGACCTTGATAGCTCCTGTGGTTTGAGAAATCTCGCTTTGGAATTCCGCTGATACCCCTGAAGTCGGTGTTTTTTGAAAATGCAACTGTTTCGGCTCTAGCATTTGCACTACGAGAGCAGTAATATTTCTTGTGCTTGCAAATTACTTTTCTGCTAAAGAAGCCGTTACACCCACTACACACATCACTACACCTGTGCTACCCTGCTTCCTTTCCCTCAGCAGCTGTTTTCCTTCATCCCGATGCTGGATATTTTTTTTGAGGATTCCTTCTTTTCTTAAAGATTCAAACACTCTCAACTGTTCCTGAGGGGGCAGAAGTAAAGCTGCTTTCACACTCTCTTCTTCCTTATGCTTCCTCTTCATGTGTCTTGAAAGTTTTGCTTGAAATGTCCCACAAAAGACACATGGACGTGGAGGCTTCTTGTAAGTTTTGCATGAAGTGCTTGAAGTGGAAGTTGACTGTGAAAAAGATGCCGACTTTTCTGAAGGCTGGTGTGAACTACCTCCAGTAACAGTAGCCTTCGAGGAAGAAGCTGACCTTGCAACACACTGGGGTGAAGTACCTGCACTAACACTAGTCTCAGAGGAAGAAGCTGACCTTGCAACACACTGGGGTGAAGTACCTGCACTAACACTAGTCTCAGAGGAAGAAGCTGACCTTGCAACACACTGGTGTGAAGTGCCTGCAGTAACATTAGCCTCTGAAGAGGAAGCTGGCTTGGCAGAAAAAGCAGTCTCCGCGGAAGAGAAGCCAACTTTGCACCAAGCTGGTGTGAAGTGTCTGCAGAAACAGTAGTCTCCGTGGAAGAAGCCAACTTTGCACCAAGCTGGTGTGAAGTGTGTGCAGTAACAGTAGCCTCCGAGGAACAAGCTGACCTTGCAGTAGATCGGCGTGAAGTGCCTGCAGTAACAGTAGCCTCCAAGGAACAAGCTGACCTTGCAGTAGATCGGCGTGAAGTGCCTGCAGTAATAGTAGCCTCCGAGGAACAAGCTGACCTTGCAGTAGATCGGCGTGAAGTGCCTGCAGTAACAGTAGCCTCCGAGGAACAAGATGACCTTGCAGTAGATCGGCGTGAAGTGCCTGCAGTAACAGTAGCCTCCGAGGAACAAGCTGACCTTGCTGTAGATCGGCGTGAAGTGCCCGCAGTAACAGTAGCCTCCGAGGAACAAGCTGACCTTGCTGTAGATCAGCGTGAAGTGTGTGCAGTAACAGTAGCCTCCGAGGAACAAGCTGACCTTGCTGTAGATCGGCGTGAAGTGCCTGCAGTAACAGTAGCCTCCGAAGAAGACGAAAAACTGGCAGTAGACTGGTAGTACATAGCGTCTGATGTGTCAGTAACCTCCAAGGGAGCACTTGTAGGGGTTCCTGCAAAACATAACCACCACCCAATTGAACTGAACCAAATACCTTTGAAATGGAAGAAAAATATATTAGATGTTTAAAATAGAAGATTCAGTGACATTTACCCTTTACTCAAAATGGTTCTCTCTCTCTCTCTCTCTCTCTAATGTTCTTTGGATGAGATGCCCCGCCGGCCACAAGACATCAAACGCATCTGGTAACCCCGTTCTACTGTTCAATAGGAGAAAGCCATTGTGAGCCAATGGAATGGAATCCCAATACATATCAAATTTCTAATAAAGAAAAACAAGAATGGAAAAAATTAAAGAAAAAAGCAGAATAGACTCACCAACTACCAAATCCTGTACACAAATATATTCACATGAAATGCATTTTGAACCATTTTGCTAATACGTGGGTGAAAAAAATGAAGATTACCTGAGTTGTTTTTTCTTTTAGCCCCTGATAGACATCAGACACATCAGAGTCAGAATCTCCTGTGGAATCGGGAATGTGCTCAGACTGGTCAGAATCGGCGTCCCCCTGAAATAATGACAAAATATTCTCAAGCACTCCAATAGTTTATGCATTTACTTGAGTCCATTACCATAGGCTATCTTTTATTAGTTCAACTGGGTGTCATCCTGGGGTATTAAAAATATACTAAATGAAACTCTACAGCATCATCATTCTGTGCAAAAAATTATCCAAATTCAACATCTCATTTTCTTTAAGTAGTATGTAAGTGACTCTCTCTCTCTCTCTCTCTCTCTGTCTCTCTCATCATCACAGGTACTGTTGTAGTTATTGAACGCAACACTTGCTCTCATAATTTTTTTCCTTATACTGTACTCATCCACGTCATCACACGTTTTAAAAAAAAAATCCAGTGGTATCTTTCACCTGAAACCCTCTTGAGCGCTAGGGTCTCACTTTGTGGGGTTACATGAAGAAGAATTAGAACAATGTAACTTCAGAGTATATATATATATATATATATATATATATTTTTTTTTTTTTTTTAAGAAAAAACAATGAAATTCAGGGGCACACATTTCATGTCGAACACACTTGGCCATGCAGACCCAACTTGTGTCAGGGATGAAAACAAAGCTAAGCAAAAAAAACACTGGGAAAGTTGTTGATGGCGGGGGGGGGGGGGGGGGGGGGGGGGGGGGGGTTGTACAACGTGCACCACTCTCAGAAAAGTTGTGAAACAGAGGGGTGTGGGGGGATGGAACGGTGTGTACACTCTCTCAAAGTTGTTGAGCGTGGGAGGAGGTGGGCGCGGGAGGAGGGGGGATCGAATGTTGTGACTCTGTCAATAGTTGTTCAGAGGAAACTGTTAAAACACCTGAGGGCTTAAAGCCATGGGTCGCCCGGTATGTGATGCTCGACTTTATGTAAAAAATCTGTTAAAAACCTGAGGTTTTAAGCCATGGTCGCCCCCCCCCCCCCCCCCCCCCCCCCCCCCCCTCGACTTTATGAATAAAAAATCTGTAACCCCCCCCCCCCCCCCCCCCCCCCCCCCCCCCCCCCCCCCCCCCCCCCCCCCCCCAACTTTTGCCAGGTCCAGCCCTGGGAGGGCACAGCACTGCAGCAATGTGCTCTCCGAGTGCAGGCAGTACAAATTTCACAACATTATTTTTATTGCATTGGTATACCAAGCACAAGTACTGGTTTACACACAAAGCTTTAGCACCACTACCTGCCTATCTTCCGACACGCCTCTATTAACTTGTTCAGGGAGCTGGTGTCCATTTTCCAAGTCACTGTCACTACTATCCTCGGTTTCACGGATGATACCCCTGCAATTATAATCAATTGCATACAATCAGTGATATGAAAGACTCTTTAGTTCTGTAAGTGTTCTACTTAGGATGACCAAACTGAAAAACAACCATGATATCCCCCCCCCCCCCCCCCCCCCCCCCCCCCCCCCCCCCCCCCCCCCCCCCCCCCCCCCCCCCCCCCCCCCTACTTGGTACACTTGTGTCACACACTGTTTGAGGGGGTCTGTTTTGTCTTTCACATGGGTCAGTTGTTGCCGTAGGGAATTAGTGGATTTGTGGAAAACTTTGCAGCCATGTTGTTAGACAGCTCTGGCTAGATGAAAACAGTGCTGATGAAGGCTGGGTGATCCAGCTGAAATATCCCTACAAGAAGTCCCCGATCCTGAGTAAGTACGCCTTTTATAATGTCGAATCAGGATCCAGAAACCTACATTCTTATTAACTATCATCCATACAAATCATGTGTTTACTGCATATGGGAATTGAGCTTCAAAGGTTTGTGCACAAGAAGCGCTCTATTCAGGACTAACAGTGAATCTACACACTTCACAGCCTAGTGGTAGATCAAACGCCAGCAAGCACAGAAAATGAAAATAGCTATAGTAATATTAATACATAAATATTTTCAAACTATTTTATTGTCATTAAAAAAATATTATTATTGTATTTACATAGGACCTATCATTGGTCACAGACCAACCTCTAAAAACAAGTGCTTTTCAATCATCACACCACTTTACAGTTTACTCAATGGGCTTGCCTACCAGGTAGAGCCGACTGATATGCTGACTGCTGGCACTTAGTTATTCCCATGCCATTCAAATATCACCTACTCATTTTGGCTCATGTGTGTAAACAAAGTGAGTCTATGTTCTCATGCTATTTTGGTTGTGTGTGTGTGGTGTGTGTGTGTGTGTGTGTGTGTGTGTGTGTGTGGTGTCTGCATCCATTAATCCATGTATGTGTGCCTGAGTGTAGGCGTTTGTGGTCAACTTTAACGTTGGCAATTTCTCAGCAATTACAAGTGCTGGCAGCGGCCCTTTGTTCCCAAGCGGAACCAGAGGCATAATTCAAGTCAAGTCACAAGTGCTGACAGGGTCAAAAGTGATAGACTTGCACTTAATCACAATGACACACCCTTCCTAGCAAGCCCTAGCATGAAGACATCACGGAATGGTAAAGGCTGTAATTTGTTTTAATTGGATTCTCTAACTAGGAGTAGGACAACTTGAACTGCCTCTAGTGTTCTGTACCAACTTGAGCCTTGAAGGCTTTGCCTCTCGTCATTTATCTCCTTTATCCCTGCAGTTCCACACAGCATGCACGCCATGTTTCATGTAATCCATTTTCACCGGCACAAGATGACCTACACTTTTGAAATATCAACCAGAAAGTAACAGTTTTTCAGCTTTGTAAGAAACACCAGGCAGATATCTTCAATCTACTTGATCTTTGACAAGGTAAATTGACCTCCCCTACTCTTTTCGATTTTTCAACTGCTATGAGTTTGGTTTTTTTATGTGCAGGGATCTAGGGTCCGACTCGTTTATAATTATTGTCCCCAAGATAACACGCCAAAATAAGGCAGGAATAGGATTGACTCTAAAGTAATCTATAAGATATAAGAAAAACTATAGTTCAAAATGCCAAATGTTTTTGAAGCATGCCAGTACACCCTTAAAAATGCAGCATTTTCTTCAGTCTTATAAACAAAGATTCCATAATTACAGAATGCTTAAACTACACAAATGATGTTCAAGCAAGCCAAAAATCCAAAAGATACTTACTCGTTCTTAAGGTAGCCAAACAAATCTGAAAATGTGGCCATGAGCAAAGAAGGCAAGCCAATGACCAACTTGGACAATTCAACCTGACCCACAGGAAGTAAACACGCAGCTTGTCTGAAAGAAAAAAAAAAGTGATAATAGTATATTTTGCCTTTTTTATGTAAGATAAGATACGTCTTTATTACCAAGTGTACATGAGTCACAAAGAATATGGGAGGGATAGAGCACAAGCTAACAAACATTTCGAGCTCAAGCTCAGTCATTTCACATAATCATAAACTAAGCAAAGGTTGAATATTGGAAGAGTACACATAAGCTTGTCTAACTACCCCCCACCCCCAACTCGCCCAATCATGCGCGAACACACACACACACACACACACACACACACACATTCTGTGAACTGGGAATAGAATTACTGAATAGACGGTGCACATAGCTGTCTAAAAAAAAGCACTCACACACATATCGAAACATACATGGCTAGTGTAATTGATGGCGAGTCTGTCACACAGAATGACAAGATTCTGCATTTTGATTCTAGGCTTCGATAGCTTTTGGAAAGAAACTATTTGTGACGCTCCGCCACGAAATGAGTCGCATTGTCCCTCACTGAGTTTTTCGCTAGGGCCGATTTTAGGCAGATGAGGGGTCAGGTTATGGATTTTTAGATTTTAATGGAATATTAACCTACAGCCTTTCTTCTGTCTTCCATGCAAATATTAAAGTGTAAATATGTTTCTTTTTGCCCAAAAAAATGCTTTTGAAACACATAACCTCTTGTTTTGCCAGCTTACAAACCGATAAAATTGATCAAAATTGACAGGCCCTCATCCCCGAAATATTGGAATGGACCTGTCGAATGATACCTCGTTGGAAAGGTCTAGACCTCTATTTTTAAACTGAAACCCTTTCAGGGGTCAATTTCCACGGTGTAAGCCAATCATCGTCCTTAAAAAAAGGGGTATGACGTATAAACAAAGCGTCACTAAGGTGGGATTCCCCACTGATGGTTGGGCCCAAAGGCGTTCACGTGACCAACACAAGCAACAATGGCGGCTTCCAAAGCGAACACGCCGGAGAGTCTTAGGGCTAATATTTGTGATTTTTTTTAACAAGATCGGCACGCGATGCCAACATATTTTCATCATCAGATGAACATGACATTTACGGGCTGGAGAGACTGAATATTTCCTGGACGACGATGGCAGTGTTTCAACCGATAACGAAGAGGAAATGGGTGATCGAAGTGATATTGACAGTCAGTGCTCCGAGACCGGCTCGGATCACGAAGAAGCACACCTGCACTCGTCCAAGTTCAAGAGCCCAATCTGTCTGTGAATGCCGACATAGACAGCGAAACCATGCTTGGACCTGATGCTGAAAGGCTGAAAGTTGAAGCTTTCGACTGCAAGTGTCGAAATCGCCATGTGGCAGGTGCAAGCAGTGTCGTGACTGACAAGCAAAGCAGTGAAACTGACAGTGCTGAGCCAGTGTCCAAAAAGAAGGGATGCATTGCACAGTTCACTTCTGAGGACATACTGGCAAAGAGAATGACCATGGCTGAATTATCTGAAGGTAAGCACACAATTCAGTTAATATTTACTGTCACTGCATAATTGTTTGATTTGTGTTTAATTGTGGCAAGGTAAACATGATTAAACCAAAAGCATTATAACCTCATTGTGATGAGTCATGCATGCACACACACACACACACACACACACACACACACACACACAACACACACACACACTCACTCACACACATACATATTGTTATGCCCACACACACATAGTCATACAGTGATTCTATAAACACACACACAAATGTATTATGCACAAGATGTACACACACACACACACACACACACACACACACACACACACACACACACACACACCACGCACATAAAGCTTAATGCTGATGTAACTGAACAAAAAATAATCATAAAGAGAGAAGCCCTCTCTGTTAAATCTAATTGTGATCAATATGTTTGTTTTTAAACTTTACAAAATGCATTATGCTGGTATGTGATAGTATGTGTGTCAGTTGCATGATTAAGTAATTGTACACTGTACAGTATGTGTGTGTGTGTGTGTGTGTGTGTGTGTGTGTGTGTGTGTGTGTGTGGTGTTGTGTGTTGTTTCTATGAATGAATAATAATTATTGTACAGTGTAGTGCATACATTGAGTGTGTGTGTGTGTGTGTGTGTGTGTGTGTGTGTGTGTGTGTGTGTGTGTGTGTGTGTGTGTGTGTTTTCTGTATGCACACATGTGTAAATGAGTGGGCAAAAGGCTATTTTAATAGTGTGTGCTTTGTGTGTTACTATGTTTTGGTTTTAGTGTGTATTGTGAGGTTCAAATTAACCAGGCATTTGTAATAACTAACTCTTTCTAAGGTGACTCAAAGTAAGACTTTTTTTCAGCTTAGAAGGACATGGTGCTGCATGGAATGCTTGCGTGTACCCCCATGAACAACTCAGAGATCACTGTGGGCAAGCCTTGTCGCCAGAAGACCAGAGAACATCAGCGCACAACATACACTGTCGACTTCAAGATTGTCTGCAGGGAATCTTTTAAGTTTATTTATTGGTAAGCAAATAACACTGAATCAGAAATTTGCAGAACTAGAACTTCTAGTTTTATTAATCCTTAATTTTTTTTTTCTTGTCTCTCTTATTTTTTCCCATGGAATCTTTTATTTTTTTTAATTTTCCTCCTCGCCTTACTCTTTTCAGTTTTTGTGACTCAATCTCATCATGCATATCTGTCTGTTTCACAACTGATTAACATTGTCTACTAGAATTAAATTTGATATTTAGCTAATAAAATGTAGATTTAATTTTACTTTTTCACCTTTTTATTTTAAACCTTTTGGTTATAGTGGTATATTAAAATGGAAATATTATGAACATTTGATTTACAATCATTAATTTCATTTTATTTTCAACTGAGTATTTTATACTAAATTGTCAATATTTTTCTTAGGCAGAAATATTTTGTGACTGCTGCATAAAGACTGTTTGAAACAGACAAAATGTCAAATGTTTAGCAGCTTTTAGTTTGTGAACCATTGATTTAAATCTGAATCAAGAATAATTTTGTGTACACCGTTTATGATTGAAGTAATTGCTAACAGTTACACACACTTTACTAATAAACACTAAAACAGACTTCACACACTGAGACAGCTTACAGTAACATCATTAACACAAAAGTTGATTGAAATCACGGCTAATTGTTAAACACACTCTCCTAATAAATCTAAACAAACTTCACACACGCTGACACAGCTTACATTAACTTTTTTATGTTTAGCTTACAGCAACATTATTAACACAAAAGTTGATTGAATTCACTGCTAACAATTACACATGCTTTACCAATAAACACTAAAAGTAAACAGACTTCAGACACATACAGACACAGGTTACCTTTCTTCAAGTAGAATGATTAATTCCTGTTTTCTGGTAAGTGTTGCTAAGAACAGAATTCAACACTGTTTCAGGATTAGTCAGAACAAGCTGACCGCTTTACTGCGTGTGTGTGTGTGTGTGTGTGTGTGTGTTTCAGGTCACCGTATGCTTGGGAAGACTTCTTTCTTCAAAATATGGCAGCAGCACCTTCCCTTCATTGTTGTTGGAAAACCCAGTGACGGATCTGTGTTGGCAGTGCAAACAAAACAATGAGAAGATCTGTCGCAGTAGTACTGGTCTCCCGGAAGAAGAGAGTGGTGCCAGGCTTCAGGATCAGCTGGCTCACTTAGAGGTTGTTGAGGCAGAGTGGACATTTTACAACAGGCAGGTGGACCACAGCAAAGCTGCAACAGCTGCTGCCAAACATCATGAGCTGGGACCCCATCCTGCCAACAGCTGGCCAGCCAGGATGCATTACAGCTGTGACTTTGCCCAGCAAGTCCATCTGCCCAGCAGCCCTCTCCAGCCTGATCCTATTTTTTTTTCCCCCCAGAAAGTGCGGCATCTTTGGAGTCTGCTGTGAGGGTCTTCACAGCAGATAAATTACCTCATTGATGAAGGCATGTCCAGCGGCAAGGGGTCCAGTATGGTGCTTTCTCTGCTGCACCATTTTTCCCAGCATTTTGGCATTGGGGAGATGGAGGTGGATCTACACTGTGACAACTGCAGCGGCCAGAACAAAACCAAGTCTATGTTGTGGTACCTGGCCTGGCGAGTCATGCAGGCCTTCACACCTCCATCACCGTCAACTTTCATGCCTGCCCGCCACACCAAAATTTGCTCCTGACTGGTGTTTCGGCCTCCTGAAGCCACGCTTCAAACGTTGTGAAGTTCACGGCCTCAACGGCCTGTGCCATGTCATCAACAGCAGCAACACCAAGGCATCAATCGGGCGCAGATCATTGGCACAGAGGCTGGGGAAGAGAAAGTCATGGTCTATGACTGGCAAGCATTTTTGATGTGTATTTTAAAGGGCAGTGAAGGGAATGAAAAAATATTTTCATTTCCGTTTTTTCCCTCAGATGCTCCTGGAACTGTGTATGTGAAAACCACACTGAGTGCAGAGGAGGAACAGATACAGCTAGCATACTGTGTGGACACTGCCAGGTGTCGTCTGGTCAGTCTCCCTGCCTGAATTCAGCCCCTGGATTGTCAGCTGACCGCAGAGAGTACCTATACTAGCACATCAGACCCTTTGTCAGACCTGACGCACAAGACATTCTCTGCCCCTAAGCCTCTGCCCCAGCCCTAGTCACTAGTCCAGTACTGTGAGTAGAACATCATCTTCCTGTGGGAATTACTGTTCTCATGTGTGTTCAAACTACTTCATATGGTCAGGGAAGCTGTGTTCTACTGCCGCGGTCAGTGTAGTATCTTTTTTAGGTTATGTTTTTTTTTTTTTTTTTTTTTAATTTTCCTTTATTTTCTGACTTAAGATCTTACACTAGCAGTTACTGAATAAAAGCACACAAAAGGTTACCTCAAGTAGTATGGTTATGTGAATTAATTTACTGATATAAATTTAAAGCAGCTTATTCTTTTCTCTGTGTTATTTTTCAATTTATCCAAAATCTGTTTTTTGAATAAAATCTAGAAATGTCAATATTTTTCCCCAAAGTTTGTGTGATGATACAGAATGGTCATGTGCATGTTTGTGCGAAGTTTCAACAAGATATCTTAATTAGAAGTACTTGGTTGCTATGAACATGTTTTGAAACTTTTCTGCTGCAATTTCTCTTTTTCGCTGTATTGACGGGGTCTAAACTTCAAATCACAATAACTTTGCCACAAATAGTCCGATTTACAATCTGTCTTTTTTGTTGGAGAGCATTTTTATTGTAGAATTACAAGAATATAAATAAATCAAAAACGACCTCCGGTGCAATGTGACTCATTTTGTGGTGGAGCGTCACATTTGCAAAGCGATTCGTTCTTGTTTTCAAGGTTATGTACCACCAACCTGAGTGAGGAAAGCAGCTTGAAAAATCCAAAAGCTGGATGTTATCTATCTTGACTTATCGACTTAGCTTTTTTAAATGCTAGTATAGATTTTCATCCAAGGACGGCAAGTTACACTCACACCCTATGATCTTGGTGGCAGTTTTGACAATCATTTTGAGGGCTGAAACATCCTCTTTTGACATGTTACCAAACCAGACAACTACTGCAAAAGTTAATACACTTTCAATGATTGTTCTGTAGAACTGGATCAGAATGTCCTTGTTGACACCAAATTTTTTCAACCGCCAAAGAAAAGTACAAGCGCTGCTGGGCTTCTTAACGATGTTCCTGGAATTTTTCTCCCATTTTAAATTATCAGAAACCATTAGTCCAAGAAATTTAAACTCACTAATGATTTCCAATGGGTTGTTTTTGATAGTTACTGGGGCAAGGGAGCGGTCTTGGTTTTTCTGAAATCTAGAATCTTTTGTTTTTGATACATTTAGCTCCAAGTTGTTTTGGTCGCACCAGCTAACGAGCTCGGAAACGTCATATCTGTAGTTAGACTCGTTACCATTCGTGATCAGCCCTTCAAGAGTCGTTTTGTCGGCAAATTTTTTATTTAACCACAGTATTACATTCATGGTGAGTTTTACAATCATGGATGAACAATGAATACAAGACTGGGGACGGAACACACATCCTTGGGGGGCACCAATGTTAAGGGTAAGGGTGGAAGAGAGACACATCACCAACTTTAGAAATCTGTGGTCTACATCTGAGGGAATCAAGGATCCAGACACAAACTGATTCAGGGATCAAAAGATGTTTCAAATTCATATAAAGCTTTGAAGGTACTATTGTATTAAAATGCTGAACTGTAATCAATGAAAAGTATCCTAACGTACGCGTCTGGATCCAAAAGATGCACTCACCCGACACCAGTCTGCCTCAGCCCTTAACAAGGTCTGTTTGATTCACCAGACCAATATGACCACTCACCCAACATGCAGAAATCCCAATCAAAGGAGAAAATGAAGTAGGTCACTAAGTTTAACCCAGAGACTGTATTGTGCTACATGCAGAAATTAACCACGTTCAACTGTTTTTATCTTTGCCATTCAGATGAATCGGCAGGGTTTCCACTTCGGCCGCCGCCCCGGTTTCTTTTTTTTAAACATTTTTTTTTAATAATCAGAAAGAAAAAAATAAGTTACGTATCAAGTGATTATATGACATTTTTTATAGCATAACAAACCTTTCACACAATTCTGACACACTAGTTTCATATATACTAGAAACATGCACAGTAATTTTATTAAACAAATGCAGAAAACAAAGAAATGAAAAATAAAAATAAAGAGAAGATAATGAGCAAGCTAACAAAATACACACAAAAACACACACACATGCGCGCACACCACTTGCCCACAACATCACCACCACTCTCTCTCTCTCTCTCTCTTTCTCTCTCAATCAGCTAGGTTAATTCTTCCATGCCAATCTTAGGGTTAACAAGATCACTGCATGAGGTAGGTGGGTAAAGAAAGAGGAGTCCCTATGGGGAGTGGCAGGTGGGGGTGGGGGTGGGGGCAGGTGGGGGGGGGGGGGGGGGGGGGGGGGAGAGAGGGGGCTGGAGAGGGGGACTGGGGTGACTGAGGAAGATGGAGTGCAAAGGAGAAAATTAAGTAGGTCACCAAGTTTAACCCAGAGACTGTATCGTGCTACGAAAGCCCTTTATTTATTTTTTCGAATGATATTGTAGCCCAATACATTCCTCAACTGCTTGAATTATTAAAAAAAAAAAAATCAAATTCTAATGACTGATTAGGAATTCCGAAGTTGTTTCAGTTAATGGGAATTTTTCCTTTTGGGTTCTGACTTCATATCCCCAAAAGTCATTCGAAAGAGACTTCGCTACAAAGTGAGGTTCCGTGTACGAACGAACGCACATCTCACCCATTAAAATCCCATAGGCCTACTCTTTCACGCCAATAATACCCTCTGACCACCACTCCCTGACACACACACACACCCTACTTCACCCACTTTCCTGCTCACGTCTCCTCTCCCCCCCCCCCCCCCCCCCCCCCCTCCCTGCTCTTCACTGCCTTAGTACGACATAATCATCAGCATAATGATGTTGGTCAGAAATGGAAGAAGAAGAAGACTAGTAATAGTCAGGTCTGTTGGCTGACCTACATTGAAGAAGGCTGAATACGAATGACAAGAACATACAAAGCATGCAACCTGTGTGCCAATCTAAATGAAAATGAATGGGACAGATTAAAACATCCCCATCTGGAAGATCAAGAGAAGACCAGTTTCACTACCTTCAATGTAAACACCAAATTGAGAACCAGCAGTCACAGTGGCTGGAGAAAAAATGGCTGCCAGTAACAGCATAATACGAGTTGCCCGGATGTTGTTTTACAGCAGGCCAACCTGGGAGTCTAGTCAGTCAGCTTAGGTCTAAATGAGAATTTAGATCCCTGATAGCTCAGATGTACACTATATATCTCCACTGTTTTTTGAGTTCACACAGTATGTAGGAATAAATCCAGGTTGTTTTGGGTTCGATTTAATCATTATGTGAAATAAAACATGGGACAAAATCTCGTGAACATATATCATGCTTACAAAAAGTTATTTCCCATTATGTACTGGTCCCTCTAAAATCTAAATTTACTGTGGTCTCCTTAAGTCATGAAGTACATTGTAAGCTGTAACTCTCAAACGATTGGTCTTTCCTCCAAATCCATTGATCTATAAATAAAACAAAGCCTGGGATCCTCTATAGCTCAGTTGTATTGTCACTGAGTTGAATGACACAGAGAAAAAGAGGGAAACCTTAAGGGGACCAGAAAACGGTAGCCTTAACCTAAAGTACAGTAAAAATTTACCTTAGGGGTACCAAATGTCGACCTAAGTAGGCTTTGATTCATATATATATATATATATATATATATTTTTTTTTTAATTTACACCCTCTAACAGATATACGGATGTACATCTAATAAGCTTTCCAAGAATACGACGGTCAAGCATACATCTGGAAGCCTCTCTCTCTCTCTCTCTCTCTCTCTCTCTCTCTCTGTTCACATACATGTACACATGCATATGCACACACACACACACACACACACACACACACACACACACACACACACACACACACACACACACACACACACACACACACACACACACACACACACACAGAGCTAGGTAGCTAGCTAGCTAGATAGGTAGGCAGGCAGACAGATAGATAGATACTTGGAGATTTAGATAGATAGATGGACAGACAGACACACGGAGAGATAGATAGATAACTGAGCAAACAAACCTACAACACTGAACTCACACTACGGTGTAAAATTGCATGCATTCATATTTACATATATATCTACATACTTACATACGTACATATACATACATGCATGCACGCACACATAATACATACACACATGCATACGTACATACACCATACATAGATATACATACATTCATGCATACATACATACATGCATGCATGCATGCATGCAAGCATGCACACAAACATGCATAC
Organism: Conus betulinus; assembly: GCA_016801955.1. Classification (NCBI taxonomy): domain Eukaryota; kingdom Metazoa; phylum Mollusca; class Gastropoda; order Neogastropoda; family Conidae; genus Conus; species Conus betulinus. The sequence goes on along the minus strand of JADBJO010003165.1, from coordinate 244,092 downwards.
ATACATACATACATACATACATACATACATACATACATACATACATACATGCATACATACATACATACATACATACATACATACATATGTATATCCATCCATCCATCCATCCATCCATCTATCCATCCATCCATCCATCCATCCATCTATCCATCTATCCACCCACCCATACATACATACACACATGCATACATACATACATACATACATACATACATACATACATACACACAATACACATACATACATACATACATACACACACAATACACATACATACATACATACATACATACATACATACATACGTACGTACGTACGTACGTACACACACATGCATGCATACATACATACATACATACATACATACATACATACATACATACATACGTACATACATACCTACGTACGTACCTACGTACGTACCTACGTGCGTACCTACATACCTATGTACGTACCTACGTACGTACATACATACATACGTATGTACGTACGTACGTACACACATGCATGCATGCATACATATATACAAACGTAACTTCTATCATTGGTCACCTACAACATACACAAATACGTTGGCTATTTTCTCAGTTCAAGACAAAATAAGACAAAAATAAAACGAATGATCTAGATGATGAAATGACAATGTGGACTGACAGTCTAACAAACAAACAAACAAACAAACAAACAAACAAACAAACACTGACTCACAGAGAGAGAAACGAAAGGGAAGATACCCGAGAAAACAAGCCACAGCTTTCCACACATTCATCTGTTAATCATGTCGAGGCGAGGTGTTTTATGCATAAGATTAGTCCGTGACATCTACTACAAAGCAAAACTTCCTTGCCTTTAGTAAGCTCCTCAATTTTCTGGTGTGTGTGTGTGTGTGTGTGTGTGTGTGTGTGTGTGTGTGTGTGTGTGTGTGTGTGTGTGTGTGTGTGTGTGTTTGTGCGTGTGTGCGTGCGTGCGTGCGTGCGTGCGTGTGCGTGCGCGCGCGCGTGTGTGTGTGTGTGCCCAGACCCCCACCCCCACCTCCTCCCCACCCCCTAATACAGATATTGTTTTTGTCCTATTCTTTGGTCTTGTTTTGTGTCTGCTTTGACTGCTAGAATGTTGACTGTGGAATGTAATGGAAAACAAGACGCAAAGCACATAAACATACTCCCAATTTATCTTGAATACGCGCGAGATATTCCATAAAGAGGAAAAACCGTTTGGGGCCGTTATAGCCGTTAGTAACGGCCATTCTGGTAAACATCGGCCATCATCTGTGACCCATAATGAACATACCTACAAATTTTCAGAAAGATCGGCCAAGCACTTTCTGAGTAACGGCTATAACGGTAAACTAAAACATTGGGCATCATCCGTGACCCATAATGAACATACCTACAAATTTTCAAAAGATCGGCCACGTACTTTCTGAGATATTCCATAAAAAGGAAAAACCGTTATGGGCCGTTATAGCCCTTAGTAACGGCTATAACGGTGAACTAAAACACCGGGCATCATCCGTGACCCATAATAAACATACCTGCTAATTTTCAGAAAGATTGGCCGCGTACTTTCTGAGATACTCCATAAAGAAGAAAAACCATTTAAGGTCGTTATAGCCGTTAGTAACATACCTACAAATTTTCAGAAAGATCGGCTCTGTAGTTTTGTCTAGAGCGAGTGGAACACATTTTGACCACGGACACACACACACACACACAAACAAAACACACACACACACCACACACACACACACACACACACACACACACACACACACACACACACACACACAGAGAGAGAGAATTTCTTCGTTCTCATTCTAAAGTACTCCCTGTTCTAGAGGAACTGGGAATGCAAAAAGATCCCTCCTGATCTCTTTTTTCTTTCTTTCTTAAAAGAAAATTCAATTTGAAAGCTACCTTGATTAAAATAAGAAAGTGAAACGGCGAATACCACAGTGACAATGAAAAAGGAACAAATTAGTTGGGGGAAAAAAAAAGAGACTGAAGGAAAACACGGAGAAGGGGTGCGGAAGAGAGGGAGTGTGTAAGATGGTCGTGGGCGTTAGGGGTTGAAATGACGAGGTGGAGGGGGGGGGGGGGGAAGAACAGTAGTTGGGGGGAGGGGGGAAGGGGGGAGTGGACGTGTAAGACAGGTGGTGAGGGAGGAGAAGAGGAAGGGAGCGAACAAGAGTGTTGATGGTGATCAGTTGTCAAATCCTCAGCATTGTTCTAGATTGCATCTCTTTGTCTCCTCTCTAGTCTCTGTCTCATCTCGTTTTGTATTTGTATAAGCACTTTATGACATTGTAATCGGCTGTATCACACATGCATAATATAATTATTGTATGGCTTTGTACTATGCTGTGCTGTAATGCACTGTACTAAATAATAATAATATACAGTACTGTACTGCATTGCAACATACATACATACATACATCTCTCTCTCTCTCTCTCTCTCTCTCTCTCTCTCTCTCTCTCTCCTCTCTCTCTCTCTCTCTGGATGGGTTGTGCTGATGTGCAGCCAGTCTCAAACCCCAGGGTCACAACGAACAGCTTCTGGTCAGTATGTGTCTTCCCCACACTATCCCCCATTCTTTTGTCCTCCGAATGTCAGAGATCGCGCTAACACCACATAACGTCACATCTCAGGTGCTGTGACCGTGACCATAGTAATGACGTGTGCCAACTGGAGCTGTCCTACCTTCTCAAGATGTTTGACTAAGAGCTACTAAAATGGACTTAGGCGGGAGGGGTCGTTGCCAATCTCTTCAACATACCTGAAAGGGGACGCACTTGATAGACACAAAAGATCAGAGCTCCTGCCCCTCCTTTGAAGTCTAGAGACTCCAGACGTGGCCCAGTCTGGTTGAGGTCCAGCAGAAGCTGCGGGGACCGGTGGGGGTTTCTGCGGCGCACTGTGGATTTTGCCTTACTAACCGGATTGAGGATCTAGCATGGCCGGGAACGCAAAAAATAAATAAATAAAATAATAAATAAATAAATAAAAATAGAGAGCTCTTGCAGTTTAATGATCTGACCGTTTCTTTCTCATCTCTTTACTTGAGCAGTTGATAATTTATCCCCGGCTTGCAAGGTCTGACGAAGCTTCACCAGACCTTTTATTTCAACCGGCCTTTTCAGGGTAAACCAGACTGGTCTTCATCGCTCCCGCAGCAGTGGTGTCGGTAACACCCACGCCATCTTTCGTCCAGCCCGCCAATCTCCGATTTGGTCGTTTCCACCTCCTATGACGTTAGATTAGGGGTGGGGGGTGGGGGGGGAGTGGGGGTGGATTTCGGTAGCCTGTAGGCTGGGTATAGGGCTTGTCGGGGACCCTCTATGTCCATGGCCTGTCAGTCACAGAGACAGCTCACCTCGCGTTTTCACCGTTGTGTCCGCCTCCAAGCCACATCTGACGGTAGAAGAAGAGAAGACAACGACGACGACGACGACTAAGAAGAAGACAACCACCACCACGACCACGACGACTAAGAAGAAGAAGAAGAAGAAGAAGAAGAAGACAACTACGACGACGAAAACGACGACGACGACGAAAACGACGACGACGACGACGACGACGACGACGACGACGACGACACAACAAAGAAGAAGAAGAAGAAGAAGAAGAAGAAGAAAAAGAAGAAGAAGAAGAAGAAGACGACAACGACGACGACGAAACGACGTTGACGACGACGACACAACGAAGAAGAAGAAGAAGAAGAAGAAGAAGAAGAAGAAGAAGAAGAAGAAGTAGTAGTAGTAGTAGTAGTATAGTAGTAGTAGTAGTAGTAGTAGTAGTAGAAGAAGAAGAAGAAGAAGAAAGAAGAAGACGATGACGACGAAGACGACGACAACGACGACAGAGAAGAAGAAGAAGAAGAAGAAGAAGAAGAAGAAGAAGAAGAAGAAGAAGAAGAAGACGATGACGACGACAACGACAACGACAACGACAACGACGACGACGACGACGAAGAAGAAGAAGGGAAACAAGCAATTTGCGAGGTCCAAGGTCGTGGCCCTCCGGCCTCTGCTGGCATTGGACAAGGAGCAAGTGGTCTGCACCAAGCGCCCTCTGCAGACAATACACC
>JADBJO010003165.1:232500-235000 GCA_016801955.1 Conus betulinus | reverse complement strand
CTTAACGGTGGCGTTTTTCGCCGGTAGGCCTTGGAGGTTCTGTCGTCTCAACCAGCGGCCATTACACAATGGCATCTCCAAGGAGGAATTACGTCCCTTGACTTCTTAATGGAATGACCTGTGCGTGCCTGTACCCTATGTTAACACAGCATAGGCTTCCATATGTGGTGCATGATAGCTGCCAAGTGGTTTACTCGGCAGTTGAGGACAGTGTTTCTCTGAGTCCCATCTGTACCTTCTGGTGTATCTTTTTCTTTTCATTCTAGAGCTGGACTTCTGTTTCCTCTCGAGTATTCTTCAGAAACCAGGTAGACCAGGTTCACCCTTCAGATCTGCAAGGAAACTGGAGTGACGCCATCCTCCTGCTGATCAGCGTGTGTGCTACACGCCTTTAATCCACATGAGATCATCTGACCAGGACATAGAGCACATAGACATCAACCAGGGCTTGTGCCTTGTTCAAGAAGTCAGTCGGTATCACCTTGTCATGACAGCAAACCAGCAAATCTACATAGATTTTTCGCCACTGTTGCAAAATTCTCCAAATCAGTCTTCCGTTCGCTACTAATGTCACACAATGAAGACTATCCAACCACAGCCTGAACAGCCGTCGGCAGGTCGTGTATGCATGCATTCCCTTTTCAATCAGTCTCCTGGAGCACATTTACTGGAATCTCTCAGTTCCAGCACCTTTTGGTTTCTATTTTGAAGCGGTCTGCCTTACACATTGCAAAGCTGACCCTTGACCTTTCATCGCATGTGACCTGTTATTCTCACTTCACCTCTTCTTCCTTCTATTTTCGATGTCGACATTTGTCATTTACATTCTCCTTTTGTCTGTCATGCCGATTTTATTTCTAACAAACAAAAGAACCCACTCCAAAAAAAAAAAAAACAAAACAAAAAAAACTGACAGTGAAACAGATTTTTGTTCATTGTTGAGAGAAAAAAAGGAAATCGATAATTTGAGAGTCTACCCAGCCTCTCTGGAGCATCAATGGACAGGCGCCAACACACCAGCCAGATAAGCCAGTCGTTACAGCTGCGCACGTGCATGGAGACAGGTGTAAAGGCTTGGTTTACACTGAGCTGTCAGCGTTAGCATGGGACAGTGACGGACTGGCGTGTGCCGGAAATGTTCTTTCTTTGTCTGACAGGTCGCGGTGTCCTGCAAGGATATGTGAGGAGCAATAAAGAAACGGACGAAGATGAAAAATTCTGTCACACAACTGATAGTTCGTGTGGTGCTTTAAATACACAAACAAACAAACAACAGAGAGAAAGACAGAAGGGAAAAGCACAACTTTATCATCACAGCATCCTGATGATTTCAGGTATACTGCATAATTATAGCATCCTGGTGATTTCACGTAGACTGCATAATTATAGCATCCTGGTGATTTCAGGTAGACTGCATAATTATAGCATCCTGTGAATCCAGGTAGACTGCATAATTCTAGGATCCTGATGATTTCAGAAAGAATATCTAATCATAGCATCAGGTATATGTAGTATCATCATAGCATCTCGATGATTTCAGACAGAACGTGAATTTATAGCATTCTGATAACTGCAGGCAGAACGCATCGTGAAGCATCCTGATGATCTCAGACAGAACGATCACAGCATCCTGATGATTTCTGACAGATCGTATAACTATAGTAACCTTATGATTTCAGGCGGAATGTAATGTACACAGCATTCTGATGATTTCAGACAGATCGTATTATAATTCCGAGATAAATCCAAACAGAATGTATTATTGTAGCATCCTGATGTTTCCGGGCAGAACGTTTCATTATACATCCAGATGATTTCAGGCAGGCCGTATCATTATAGCATCCTGATGATTATCAGGCAGATCGTATCATTATAGCATCCTGATGATTATCAGGTGGATCGTGTCATTATAGCATCCTGATGATTATCAGGTGGATCGTATCATTATAGCATCCTGATGATTATCAGGTGGATCGTGTCATTATAACATCCTGATGATTATCAGGTGGATCGTGTCATTATAACATCCTGATGATTATCAGGTGGATCGTGTCATCATAGCATCCTGATGATTATCAGGTGGATCGTGTCATCATAGCATCCTGATGATTATCAGGTGGATCGTGTCATTATAACATCCTGATGATTATCAGGTGGATCGTGTCATTATAGCATCCTGATGATTTCAGGCAGAACACATCATTATTATATATCCTGATGATTTCAGGCAGATCGTATCATTATAGCGTCATAATGAGATCTGGCGCAACGTAAAATCATAGCATCCTGATGATTTTAGACAGAATTATAACATCCTGATTATTTCAGGCAGAATTATAGCATCCTGGTATTTCAGACAGAACGATCAGAGCATCCTGATTATTTCAGGGACACTGTTTAATTGTCGCAACTTAATGATCTCAGGTTGAACGTATAATTACAGAATCCCAATGATTTCAGGCAGAACGTATAACCAGAGCATTCTTGTGAATTCAGGGAT
>JADBJO010003165.1:227500-230000 GCA_016801955.1 Conus betulinus | reverse complement strand
GTGATTATACACCATACCGCCCTTTTCGTCCGTATCAGAATGGGAGGAGGGCCACAAGTGGCGAAGACCGGAATCACTGAGAAGTTCTCTCCAGGGGGCGAAAGTGGACTGTCGGCAGGTACCAACAGATGGTTCTGTTCAAACACGGAACTCTGTGATTCCCATAGAGACGGTGACGTGTTTAATATTCATATTTCACCCTCGTCTTTTTCATCCAATCTTCCCTCCGCCCCCCCCCCCCCCGCCCCCCACTCTCCCTCCCCCTCCCTGTTCCCAACCTATTCCCTTAAGTTATTTTCATAGCAACAGAGAACACATTCACCGGCACTTGTGTTTCACCCCACTACATGTTTACTTCCGTTGTTTGTTTGTTTGTTTTGTTTGTTTATTTGTTTTTTTTGTTTGTTTGTTGTCTGTTGTCCCACTTGAAGAAAACCAGCAGGTCAGGGCTTGTTGTTACAGTGTTTGCAACGTTCGTCTAACAGTTCAGTAGTTCAACATGTATCGCTGGACCTCCGCCGTCAGTCATGATGCTTTGATACCTAGTCTCACCTGTTAAAGGGCTGCAGCTCTGCAGTCGTGATACTGTGACACTTAGTCTCACACCTGTTAAAGGGCTGCAGCTCTGCAGTCATGATACTTTGACACCTAGTCTCACCTGTTAAAGGGCTGCAGCTCTGCAGTCGTGATGCTTTGACACCTAGTCTCACCTGTTAAAGGACTGCAGCCCAAAACAGTGATGTCCTTGTTCCTGTTTCGCTTCATTGTTGTTGTTTCCCCCTTCTGTTTGTCGTGTCTGTGGAAAGACTCCAAGGCTGAAGCACGACACGTCTATATTTTGAATCCTTTGTTCGTTCCATTTGTTTGGCGATCTAATGTCTCAACAATTTTCTTGCAAAAAAAAAAAAAAAAAAAAAAAAAAAAAAAAAAAGTCTGAACTTTTGGACTGGCAAAAATACACACCCCGGCTCCCTGCTGAGAAAAAAAAATGGAGAAAATGAGTTGTGTGTTAATGGCTTTTGATCCTTGTGCATTGCATCTCAATAATTACCTAAAGGACCTAAATGCAATTAACTGTAGAATGGATACACGTAGTCATCGAGATAATGAAAAAAAAAACTAAAGGCAAAATTGACATAGAAGGAAGAAAAAAAATGAGAGAAAGAAAGAAAGAAAGAAGAATGCGGCAGTGCGAGGTTGCAGAAAAAAAAGAACAAACAAAAAAAAAATAGTAGAAAGCAACAACAACAACAACAAAAAAGTAAAGCAAAATGAAAACAGGACAACGAAACCAAATTAAATTCACAATGATCCAGACCAGACATGCAAAATCATGGAATATCTTTTTCTGAAATGGTGTCCATGCCGACAGACAATCTGAATAGACAGGCGGTCGGTAAGCACCCTGAAAGATTCATGATTTTCTTTTTTTTTTTATTGATTGATTCTTAAATCAGAAATTTTAACGCCCTTAAATGAGAACTTCAGGCCGAGGCTTAATTTCACCATGTCGTTCTCATGCATTCATTATTACGACACGAACAGCTGATTTTCAGCAGCCAACACAGAATCGCCCCAAACATAATCATGACATCTATGTGTGATCATAGATTAATAAAGTTATGAAGCGTTCGGTAGAAAAATTAGCAAGAATAAGTAAAAGAACATGTGAGAAGAGAGCATAGAGGAGAGAGGAGACAGATTACAGAAAGTTATGAAGCGTTCGGTAGAAATAAAGAAAAATTAGCAAGAGACAGAAGTAGAAAGAGAAGAGAGAGAGAGGAGAGAGATTTTAGAGAGAGAGAGAGAAGAGAGAGAGAGAGAGAGAGCCAGGAGATAGAGAGGAGAGGAGAGAGAGAGAGGAGAGGAACCTAGAGAGAGAGAAGAGAGAGACAGAGGGAGGACGTCGAACCAGGGACCGAGGACAGACAGACAGAGAGAATGGACAGATTTGATAAGAAGACAGAGTTTGACCTTTTTGGAGAGAGAGAGAGGCTTTTAAAGAGGAGAGAAGAGAGAGCGGGAGAGGAGAGAGAGGAGAGAGAGAGAGACAGACAGACAGAGAGAGACAGAGACAGAGAGAACGGGCAGAGAGAGAGAGAGAGAGACAGACAGAGACAGAGACAGAGACAGAGAGACACAGAGAGAGACAGAGAGACAGAGAGAGCCAGCCAGACAGACAGGCAGACAGACAAGATACAGAGAGAGGGACAGAGGAGTTAAATCCAGTTCATTTTCAATGTATTCAAAAATATTAACTGCCTCCTGTAGAAAAGTTAATGATTAAAAGCATCTAAGGTATATTGAGACTCAATGTTTATAAAGACATAGCTTAAAAATTTTAGGAACTTTGTATTCTATAGTGTCGTTGAAAGGAAGTTCAAAGTTCTAGACAATGATCCACAGTAACTAGACTTATTTTTGAATCAATCGACGCTTTTGCATGTCTGGAGGAATTTTTTTTTTTTTTTTTTTTCTGTGCAAACTTGCTTTTCAGTTT
>JADBJO010003165.1:217500-220000 GCA_016801955.1 Conus betulinus | reverse complement strand
TATGTGCACGCACGGAACCTCGCTTTATATACTCTCATTCGAAAGACCCGAGAAGTGGAGCTAGAACCAAATCCTCATTGTACCGTAACGCCCCAGGGGAGATTCGAACCCCCAACCCCTGGATCACAGGATTCTTTGTCAACTGACCCTATTCCGGCCCCCACGCCATCAGGTCGAAATCTTAGCTTTTCAAAATGATGGTTCCAAAAGGTTATCACAGATGTGATGTCTTATCCACTGACGATGGTGACATTACACATTTACTTTCCAAGAACGTCGTGGAAACTTTAGTAGTATTAGGAAAAGGAAAATGCATGATCTTAATGACCATGAAAACATCGGCTAATGTGACTCTCTCTCTCTCTCTCTCTCTCTCTCTCTCTCTCTCTCTCTCTCTCTCTGAATTCATTCTTCTTTTCATTCCTCTTTGCCAATATGAACATCTGTGCATGTTTAAGACTTGATGCGTGTGCTTGTATTATATGATTGGGGCCTATGTGGTATATCTTCAACCAGTCAGTCTTGTTTAATAGTGTATGCACGTGAATGCATATAATGATGACTTTCCCCTTCCCCTTCACCTCTCTCTCTCTCTCTCTCTCTCTCTCTCTCTCTCTCTGGCAAGGATACCGAGCGTTCTTTAAATTTAAACAGTACTCCCCATTTTTGAAATTCGTGTGCCAGTACTTTCCCCTTTTCGGTTACTCTGTGTATCTGAGGCACAGTTAGAACCTATGTTTACATATACAGCAGAAGTGTTGGGACGTGTGGAGAAATTTCAGATGGGGCGAAAAAATACACAATCTTTACAATTTAAGTCTATGGAGCCACCGGGGAGATCCACTTTACATTCGAGCTTTCAGAAAATGTATTATATATGTTTTTAAAGCTAACACAACTAACTACCAGTCGGTTAAAAAAAAGCGTATTGCATGTTATTTCAGCAAATGAGTTAGGAAACAATAACTGGGCTGGTAATGTAAAGTGAGCTCCAACCTTAAGCAGATCTGGTATGGTATGGCTCAGTCAAAAGTTTGAGATTAAAGTGCATACATGTCAGAACCCGAATACAGTGACAAACCAGACTAGTATCCCAAGGCAGAAGACAGTGTGAAATGCTTCTTGTTCCATTCCTGGTATAATCTGTTACAGCCACAAAAATTCTCCTTAATGCACACCAACAAATAGCACACAGAACCGCGTACAAGATTTTGAAGCAGAACTCTTAGTTTGAAAGCTAAAAAAAAGTGTTGTGGTCTGTAAAGTGCCTCTCTGTAGATGCTTTTACATGATGTATGGAAATAGCAAGAATTGAAGATGAAGGACAATCTGTAATTCAATGTAAGGTGTATTCTTCTTCTTCTTCTTTTCATCATCATAGTTGTTGCTGTTGCTGCTGTTGTTGTTTTTTTGGTATATTATTATTACAATTCATCATCATCATCATCATCATCATCATCATTATCATTATTATTAGTGGTCGTAGTAGTGGTGGTGGTAATAGTATTAGTATAATATTGTTGTTATTGTTATCATTATCATCACCATCATCATCATCATTATCGCATTTTCATTAAAAACTACTACTACTACTACTACAACTACTACTACAACTACTGCTACTGCTGCTACTACTACTAGTAGTAGTAGTAGTAGTAGTTGTTGTTGTTGTGGTTGTGGTTGTGGTAGTACCTGTATAGCGCCTGTCTTCTTTTTGAGACCAAGCTCTGAACATTGTACAATCCACACTTTCCTTTACACAACGGGGCTACCTGGGTAGAGTGGTCATAAGAGCTGCCTGCTGGCGCTACATTCAGTCTATCAGTTTTCGTTCATATTTTCATTCTCTCCTTAGATGCTAGGTGTGTATGCGTCATCCGTAGTAAACGGCCAAAGTGCCCTTTTCTTCCGAAAGTTGTCGACGGGATTTAACATGTGTGTATGATGTATGTGCACGCACGGAACCTCGCTTTATATACTCTCATTCGAAAGACCCGAGAAGTGGAGCTAGAACCAAATCCTCATTGTACCGTAACGCCCCAGGGGAGATTCGAACCCCCAACCCCTGGATCACAGGATTCTTTGTCAACTGACCTATTCCGGCCCCCACGCCATCAGGTCGAAATCTTAGCTTTTCAAAATGATGGTTCCAAAAGGTTATCACAGATGTGATGTCTTATCCACTGACGATGGTGACATTACACATTTACTTTCCAAGAACGTCGTGGAAACTTTTAGTATTAGGAAAAGGAAAATGCATGATCTTAATGACCATGAAAACATCGGCTAATGTGACTCTCTCTCTCTCTCTCTCTCTCTCTCTCTCTCTCTCTCTCTCTCTCTCTCTCTCTCTCTCTCTGAATTCATTCTTCTTCTCATTCCTCTTTGCCAATATGAACATCTGTGCATGTTTAAGACTTGATGCGTGCGCTTGTATTATATGATTGGGGCCTATGTGGTTTATCTTCAACCAATCAATCTTGTTTAATAGTGTAAGCAC
>JADBJO010003165.1:210000-212500 GCA_016801955.1 Conus betulinus | reverse complement strand
AGATCAGAACAGGCGCCACTGAACACCACCGAAATGACTCGGCAGCAATGCAGTGTCTTCTCTCGTGGGTTGCCTCTTGACGACTAAACATTGACTGCTCCCTGTGGATTGTGGGTGCCGGGGCTGCGGCGGGGCTGACCGGGCTGTGGCTGTGGACGGGGTGTCGGAATGTGCGGCGTGTGTGCACTGCCCCTGAGGTGGCGCAGAGGTTGGGACAGCAAAAAAAAAAAAAAAAAAAAAAAAAAAAAAAAAAAAAAACGAAGCCATATGGAACTGGGCCGTAATAGAACTAAGCCATATGGAACTGGGCCGTAATGGAACTAAGCAGTATGGAACTGGGCCGTAATGGAACTAAGCCACGTGGAACTGGGCCGTAATGGAACTAAGCCATGTGGAACTGGGCTGTAATGGAACTAAGCTATGTGGAACGGGCCGTAATAATGAACTAAAGCCATGTGGAACTGGGCCGTAATGGAACTAAGCCACATGGAACCCGGGCCGTAATGGAACTAAGCCACATGGAACTGGGCCGTAATGGAACTAAGCCACATGGAACCGGGCCGTAATGGAACTAAGCCATGTGGAACTGGGCCGTAATGGCATCGAATCCTACTGGTGCTGGTCCCTAATGGAACTGAGCCTTAATAGTACTGGTCCCTAATGAAAGGTGGCCTTAGTTAATGGCACTGAATCTCTTATTGGGACGACCCTGGATAGTAAAAAGCAAGATGTGAACCCTGTAAGCAGGGTCAGATGCCAAACTGCATTGTGAATCAAACGTTTAAAGTGGGTCGTCCCACTGTGGCCAAGGTCAGCTAAGGTCCAGCACCACTTCATCCCAAGTATATACCTCATCAATATGAACATGCATATATCTCATCAATATGAACATATATATATATATATATATATATATATATATATATATATATATATATATATATACCTCATCAATATGAACATGTATATACCACATCAATATGAAAGTGTATATACCTCATCAATATGAAAATGTATATACCTCATCAATATGAAAATGTATGTATCTCATCAAATGAAAATGTGTATACCTCATCAATAAGAAAATGTATATACCTCATCAATAAGAAAGTGTATATACCTCCATCAATATGAAAATGTATATACCTCATCAAAATGAAAATGTGTATACATCAATAAGGAAATGTATTTACCTCATCAATAAGAAAATGTATATACCTCACAATAAAGAAATGTATATACCTCATCAATGTGAAAATGTATATACCTCATCAATATGAAAATGTATATATTTCATCAAAATGAAAATGTGTATACTTCATCAATAACAAAATGTACCTCATCAACATGAAAATGTACTGCGAATTATGCTAGAAGGCCCTTGCTGTCACGGGCCTTACTAGAAAATGGACCCCAATGGAACTGGGACCTGATGCAGTAGCTGAGACTGAGGTTGAGCCGACTGCCGACTGCGTCCCACTTCTGTTGAGGCACAGTTCAACAGGGCCGCGCGCTGGGTCGCATTGGTACTGGAGGATATAATGGAATCACTTTTTGAACAGTTGGTTAGCGTTAGTGCCAGACTGGACATTGGGACTGGGTCCTAATAGTATTGAGACACGGCGGCAGGGTCTCGTTTAAAACATGTTTCCCGTTTTGTCGTTTCCTTAAAACCTGTTGGTTACAAACACAATGGAAGTTGATTTAAAAAAAAAAATTCAATCGTTATTATAGGCCTACATTTTCACATGCCATTTGCTTCAGGTGAGAATTTGTGAATGTGTACTATGTGGAAGGGGAGAAAATGTAGTGTTGGTTTGCCCTGTCTTCCCGCCTTCTCGGATTTCATCTGAATGATCTATGATTCCATCGTTCGGCCCGGTTGTTCGACACATTGTGTGGAGCTGTAGCTTCTTTTTGTGCCTGTCAGTGTGTCTGTCCGTCTGCTCGATAAGTCGGACACAGTGGATTTTCATCAAAGTTTGGTCCTACAGATTTGTCATTTTGGGTCAGTTTCTACCTGTGTGACATTTTAAGTCTCTATAGCTTCGAATATGTAAAGTAAGTGTCTGGCATGGGACGCGATGTTCATTGGTAGTTCCAAGCAGGCATGAAGTATGCCTCTTCGTTGGGTGATCTGTGTGTAATGGGGTACACTACGACGCCGGATTCACCCACCCCCACCCCGCCTCCCCTCGGTGAAATTGTAGTTTTACTTTGTTTCTTTGGTGTGGCATAGATGCACGTCTTCTCAGACAAAGTCAGCAGCAGTGTGGCAAGGGGCAGGACAATGGCCAGTTCCCACACAGATCCTGAGGAAGAAGTGCAGCATGTTAGGTCACTCTCTTCAAAAGCCCGCTCCAGCACCACTCGTCTGGTCCTGACCTGGAACCGGAAAGGGTGAAGGAACATCTAGAATTATTATTATTATTATCATGATTATCATTATGATGACGATGATCATGATGATGATGATGTCAATGATGATGATGATGATGAT
>JADBJO010003165.1:110000-195000 GCA_016801955.1 Conus betulinus | reverse complement strand
ATCAGCTAGACTGAAGTTTTTAGAATAGATACAGAAAAAGAAATGTTGGGGTCTTCACTGCTTCAGACACCCAACATTTGTTAGATGACTGGCCTCAATTTAGTTGGAATGGGAAGAAATGGGATTTTACAGACCAGCTTGAAATGCTGAATTCATACTTAGAATACTGAAGAATTTAATATAGTGTAGCAAGGTTAGCCATCAGAAAAGAAAGGGGAGGGCGAAAGAAGGATGTGGACTGAGGGAAGAAAAACCATGCCAATTTAGACATAGTGCTACAGCAAAGCTTGACAACCATGTTCATTTTCTGCACCAATCCAAAGATGAAAAAACACTGTCAAGATAGTAAATACTGGAAAATGTTGGAAAAACTGAAACAGACCTGTTTACCCATATGATTTTGTGGTAGTTAAACACGATTCAGTACTGGCAGAAACATGAGAGTACAACAAACTAAAAATCAACAACAACAAAAAAAAAAGACGGGGAAAAATACAAAAATTTCTTGAGCGGTAGTGGCTGTTGTGGATTTTAAACCATAGTGATGTCTGGTACTGTGGTAGTGGGTCTTGTGGATTTGAAATCATAGTGATGTCATGATGTGCTTTGACCAAAGACTGAAAGATTGACAGCTATGGCTGACTTGCGTGCAAAATCCTGTCTGGCTGTGTGTACTTTTTCAGCAACATGCAGATCTATACATAGGAATAATAGTGTAGATTATAGGCCATGAAAACAAAACAAACAAACCAAAAACCCATAATCCCTTCCCCACCCCCTACCCCCAACCCCCCCCCCCCCCCTCTCCTGACAAAACCATCAGACAAAAACTGCAAAAGGGCACGGAATTTTCAAGGGCATGCTGATGAATCAGGGTTTGAAAGTAAATTGTGTCGGTAAAGTCTTTTTTTGTTGAAATTGTAGTGAACTACAAGATCTTGTAGACCCATACCCTCTGCTGCGCTATGGTGTTTGAAAATAATCACACCCACACCTCATCTCCATGCTACTATAGTTCATTCACAGACATGGTCTCTGTTCATTTAGAATCTAACTAGTGACAAGATTTGTCACCAGAAAATGAGGACAAATAGAGTAATAACCCCAGTCGTTACTGCAAATGTCGTCCTCATTTTTGCTGTGTTCATTGTACTGTGCAATAGACTGTAAGAAAACTGTCGCCATACTGGCAGAATCACAAACGCGTTAAAAAGAGCTTGAACAAGATTTCTTCCTTTTAAAGGAAATTGAGTTACACTTTTTAAACAAAATGTTATAAATCTCCCTTCACATGTAGGCGAAGCTTATTTCTCTGTGTCTGTCTGTCTGTCTCTCTGCCTCTCTCTCTGCCTGTCTCTCTCGCACTCTCTCTCTCTCTCTGTCTTCACACACACACACACACACACACACACACACACACACACACACACACACACACACACACACAGTGATACAGTGATGCATTTCAAGCTGGAATGAAACGAACACCTTAAAACACTGAACAAATGCAGAGTAGCACATGCACAAACACTCAGACCTTGACACAGTAAAGCATGCATTCACACGCAAACAAACTGTACTATCACAAAATATACACACACATACACACACACATGTACGCACACGCACATACACACACACACGTGTACACACTCGCATGCACACACTTGTACGCACGCATGCACACACGCTTGTACGCACGCATGCACACACACACACGACTGACTGAAACCAATTTATTGTCAGATTAACTCTAAAGTTGTACTGACATTTAAGAAAACATTATGAACAGAATACCACGTTTTTCATTCAAAGCAAAGAAGCATAATTAACACACCAAAAATACGCGCGCACACATACACACACAAGCAAGCGCACACACATGCGCGCGTGCGTACTCACGCACATACACATACGGACGCGCGTGCCCGCGCGCACACACACAAAAGTACGTACTTACATAAATACACAAATACACGCATCTCAATACGAACACACTCATACCCTCACATACACTCAAACTTGCACACTCACACACAGACTTACACACCCCACACACACACACACACACACACACACACACACACACACACACACACAGACACACACACACCCACACACACACACACACACACACACACACACACACACACACACACACACACACACACACACACATACACTCATACTCGAGCACTCGTACACACATCACTCACTCTCATAAACACACGCATGCACGCACACATACGCGCGCACGCACATACACATCCACGCCCATTCAGGATACGCTTCGGAGCTCGCACCCCGATCCGTCGGTGCGCAACAGCAGGGGCCCAGAAATCCACCCAGTCGGACATCGACACAAGTTTGGAGCAACCTATAGACAAAAAGTATTTCGGAAGGATGTGTTCCATCAAACGGATGATGTAAATGTGCTGCTGTGTGAATCAGACGACGACCTTCAAGAATATTCCTGCGATCCGTGTTCGGAAGACGATCGCTTTTTCTGGTTTAACAACCAGGAAGAAAGACACATGTCATAAGAGGAAATGTCTTAAATTGTCCTGCATTTGGAAAGGAAGACGCATCGGCAACACGAAGCATGCAGAGACCCAAGCATGTGCTGCACGCTGTCCACGGACTGATCCAGTTTTACCTGGGGTGACCGTCGTCTACAGAACTGACAGTGAACACCAGTGACATTTTCTCGTTCATGATTTCATCACGTAAAGTGAAAAAACAGGATATTGCTGTGGTTTCCATGTTAATAAAATCTAAATTGAGTCGCGTTTTGTTATTGTACATCCCGCCGATTTGCTTAAAGGGCTTTTACACCCTAACAGCATTAAACTTCGTTCATTCGTTCGTTTGTCCAAACATCAAAGCAATAAGCCTATAGAGGAGATAATTTTCTACATACACTAACACACACACACACACACACACACACACACACACACACACACACACACACACACTGAGAGCCCATATATACCGGAATTCAGAAACACCAATTCTGTGTGACTACATGTATATCCAATACATGGTAGTCAAGGGTCATTAAAGTATGGAACTGGCTGACATATTACTCGTAAGAGTCGAACAGCTTATGGGTATATATGGATTGGGGAAGGGGAGAAGAGGGAGGAAGATGGGGGGGGGGGGGGGGGGGGGGGGGGGGAAAAAGCCTTGCTCTACGTGCAAATTAGACGCCGAACCATACTGATATGGAATATGCCTTGAATAAGATTTTAACGTTTCAAAAATTCGCGAATTGGTTCTAAAAAACAAACAAACAAACAAAAACTGTTAGGGGGGAGGGAGGCATCGAGGAGAGGGTGGGGCGGTGGAAGAATTAAAAATATCTTCCAAGTGGATGAGATTTAATAAGAGTAACAGCCAACATTGCCAGGCTCCAGCCGTTCTCATAACTGGGATTAAAAACACTTGACAAAGTCAACGGAAGCTTGAAGGACTTCATCTTATCATGAAGAGGCTGAAAGTGATTTTTTGTACTAGTACAGTCAAATAAAAAATGAGGGATATCGAGAGTCTGACCACATGCACAAGCAGGTGCCGGTTTTAAATACCTACCTAACCAACCATTAACCCGCAGCCTATGTACAAGGTTACGATTTGGGATTGGCCCTGGAGGTATTGTATCTGTCTTATGTTCCACACACACACACACACACACACACACACACACACTGTGATTGTTTATACTCACACACACACACACACTGTGATTGTTTATATTCACAGAGTATCCACAAGATGAAAGTAAAATCAGAGCAAATTTATGATGCGTGATAGTGATGGTTGAAAAACGGAGGTATATTAAGAAATATTTGATTTGTGATGTGGTTATGTTAAAATTGTGAGAGAGCTCTGAGGTACTTTGATCTGAACATGTCCCTTGCCTTTGCTGTTTGTCCCCACACTTGAAGCAGCCAGGGGACATTGTGCCCCATGATGACTGAAAACAAATCTGAAGTTCTGCACCTGGCGCAGGGGAATACCTATTCTTAGGCCAACAAAAGGGCACAAATATTGAATGAAATAATCTACACATTGAGTTTCAGTTGTAGCATGAGCATATATCTGGTGAAGTCAAATTGTAAATTCATCACATTGTGTGTTGTGGCAGTTTTTCATTTCAGCAGTAGATTTTGTCGCATCAACCGTACAAGCAAACATCATTCATAGTGTCGTGGTTTTGGCTGTGGTTTCAAGGCAAGACATAGGCACTTCGTTCTCTTTTTAGAACATCTACAGTCAGGCCATGAATTTCTCGTTGTCTTAGATCTGAGTCTGCTTTCATGTTTGATAAAAACTGACAAAAAAATGGATCTTTTCCTCTTGAGCAAATGAGCCAATAGAGATACTGACAGTGTGGAAAATTCGATACTTGAAGTAAAAGGTTTAACTTTAGTATACCAAGATGAATTGTGAGCCTATCCTGGGGCCTATTTCAGTGTATAGATATGTGTTGTCATTCCTTTTTCGTTTCTCTGGAATGGATCTGATGCTGAATGTTGAATGATAGTGCAGGGTAGTCAGTACTGGGACTGGTATGCAAAATCCCTAGCGCAGTTACTGAATAACTCATTGTTTTCATTTTTCAGTTCTAGAAGCAAAGTGGATAACATTGAATGTGATTGTTAACAGTACATCAGATTGTCTTGTGGAAAGGATTCAGGATCTGTTTACTCATACTATTTCACCTTGTTTTGTAAGCTTGTTAGGAGAAAAATACTTCATTCATTCTATCTAATGAACAAAATAAAAAGATTTTCTCTGTCTGTCTGTCTGTCTGTCTGTCTCTCTCTCTCTCTCTCTCTCTCTCTCTCTCTCTCTCTCTCTCTCTCACACACACACACACACACACGCACACACACACACACACACACACAAGAAGAAATTCTTGAATAATTGGTGTTCCACCATGCTGTTATTATGGTATGCCAGTTTTGGGGCGTTGAACAAAGCATGACAACACTTGCTAACTTAAAAATTGTGTCTGGCAGTGTCTGTTTCTTCGAGTACATGTTCTGAAAAATTGAAAACAAAATGGAGAGGGAGCATGAGTTTGCGCTAAAGTATGCTAATGAATCAGGTTTGAAAATAATTCATGTTTGAAGAACTAATTTTTAGTATAGTCACTGCAAGATCAGATTTCCGACTACTGATCCCCCTCCTTTTTTTATTTTTATTTTTTACAAAATTTGGTTCAAGATTTATGTGTAGTCTTTTCATAAAGTGCTCATTTTTTGTTGAAAAGTACACCAATCACAGTTATAGGCCAGACAGGTGTGGGGAAGGATAGTCTTAGCTTCAGGAGAGGGGACTCTTTCCCTATTATGTGGTAGAGTCATGTTTGTACAAAGCTGAGATTTGGAAGTTTGTAGAACCAGGGTTCCTTGAAAAAGAAAATAATTACGGCATACAACCGGCTGATTGCATGGCTAGCTCAGTTCTGGGTATAAATGGCTGCAGTGGGAAGCAAACCCCCGTGACTCCCCCATGTCAGGAAACCATGATGCTGGTGAGGTTGCCAGAGGAGTTCTTCTCTTCTTTGAAAACTGATGAGATAGAATGTTCTTCTGTGGATGTTGATTGAATTTGTGAAGACTTTTGGTGATGACGTAGATCGATGATTCTTCGTGGTCTTGTCTTTTGAAAATATTTTTTATTTATTGTTCGAACATTAATCTTTGCCGCTAATATGCAGCGCTTCCTAGTTGTGTGCTTGTGAGTACTTCGTGTTTTTTTTAAACAAAACAAAATAAAACAAAAAAAACAGAACAAGACAAAGAAGTAAAAAACATGAATACAGGAAGTTATTGATGCCAAGGCAATGGAATCTGTTTCATGTGATCAAAGATATTGTGAAATCTCAAACTAAATGTAAAGCTCAAAAGCGGGAAGTTGTCTTCACAAGAAGCGCATGCGCCGTATAATCACTAATCAGTTTTTCAAATGGCATTTAAGAAATTGAAACTTGATTTTATGATCCTACATGCATACTCACTATTGCGGTAGAGGTTCACCATTCATTGAAATGAACACCCTTTTATTTGCACAAACTTTGGAATTAAATCCGAATGCATAGAAAGGTTTAGATGGAAACCAAAACAGTTGCTAAGGGTAACAGACTAAGCTGCAGAAACAGTTTGTAATTGCAGCCTGTTGCATAAACTGATAAACTGTGTCAAAGAGCAGTCTGTATGTATCTGATGTTAGTCAAAGTGCTTAACTGGTCTGATTTTGATTATTGTTATTGTTTAGTTCAGTAGACAGTATGTGTGAGCAATAGGACTGTAATGCAAGCAAGCACTGACCACTGTCAAAAGTACCAAACATTTCTTGTCCAGATTTTTTGTAAATAAGCTAGTGCTATTTGTTCCATTATTTATGAGTGGCTGACTGTACTAAAGGAAGCAATTAGTGCAGCAGGGCTTACCATTCAATGGATTTGTGCATCTAATACTCGGTGAAATTGACAAATTGAGGATAGAATCGGTCAACAAGTTTGCTTCTGTGTATCATCTGTATGTCTGTACTGCACATCAGTGTTGTGTGCATCGATTTCACAGGCTGAGGAGAGCCCATGAAACCTGACTAAAACCGGGATCACATGTCTCAAGTGCATCTTTTTCAGGAGAATACAAATTGTTTCAAGGGAAGTTGCTCTTACACACACACACACACGCACACACACACACACACACACACACACACACACACACACACACACACACACACACACACAGACACACAGAGCATAGCAAACACATATTTTCAGTTCCTTCAAACAACATACACACACATGCACACGCACACACACACTCACTCACTCACTCATATAGGCAGTGTAGCAAGCAAGGATTTTCTGTTCCTTGAAATAACATGCATTATGCAATGAAGGCGTCACTAGATCAATTCTGCTCTGGCTGGAGTTGTATTTAAAACGAAAAGTGTCTCGTGAATCCGTGAAAGCATCCTAGCTGAAGGAATCTGTTTAGCTAGAAAATCAGGACGGCAAAAGGCTTAGTAGAAACTGTGTAGCAGCTGCTGCAAAGTGAACTGCCAGCCTAAAACCAAAGTGAAACTGCTTCTGTCACCCTTATTGTATATCATTTAAACAGTTGAGGTTGAAGTTAAAATACCTTTTTAAAGAGACCTTTATTTGATATAATGTAACCACTTTTAAATTGAAGTTAAAATACCTTTTAAAGAGACTTCACACTGTTAAGCAGCTCCCTGGAAAAAAAAAAAGATTGGGGGAGCACTGCTATGTGTTGGTTGTTGAAGCCAATTAAGAATGCAGCATAAATGGTTCCATTCTCAAGGAACTCAAAGCCACAGCAGAAATATATATATGTGTCAGTGAGCAGTTCGGCTGCGACTGCATGAGCAGGCTGTTGGCTCCTTCCTGTGTGGGCGAGAGCACATGTTCCTATTATAGGCATCTTAAACATTGGATTAGAATTTAGATACTGTGGCTATATAGGAAAGAAAACAACTCTGCCATCATGGCAATTTGATCATCAATATTACTTTTGTGTGTGACAGTTCCTATTTTGTGCGAGCATATCTTTTGATTGATTATTCAGCCTTGTGTTAAAGAGGCTAATTTGGGAACATTAAGGAGATATAAGGCTTGGAAATGGATTGGGCATAATACTACTAGTAGAAGAACCTGCACATTCAATGACTTAAGAGTCTGTAGAGTCAGTTCATTGAACCGGTACTGTGAAAACATGGCTACATATATAGAGAAAAATTACTGAAATGTTAGAATTCTGATATTTCTGATCCTTGCAGTTGAAAGGGTCTTCACAAAATGAAATGACCAGAACAAGATGCTGATCCTGAAGGATGCCAGTATTGGTTTACCACCCATTGATAATGCATGTTCATATCAAAGTATCATTATATTACCTTGCTGGACATGTTTGGGATCTTCACTCTCTATTATGCGTGATATTTCTCTGTGTTGATGTCTGTTTTACATTGTTTGAAAGGAAAGAAGCAGGAGGTTTGGGAAAGGTTTTGAAATTTTGATTGTATGAGCCACGTTTTTGCCAGGATACAGTCTTGAGCTAAAGTTTAAAACAGTGGTGTGAGAGATGTATTTTCAGTATGTGATCTTTAACTCAGATCTCAGGTGGACTGCTCTCCATACGGATCAGCAACTTATCTATCCCCTCCGCCAGATACCAGCTGGCGCAGGTAAGCCTTCATATGTCTGTGAATGGGTCTTGTTTTCATTGTTCGCTCTGTGTCAGTATTGTGTTAAGGCCATGTTGACTAAGTGTATATCAGTATATGTTTAGGTCAGTCTGGTATTTTTCTTGCCAGCTTTAAATGTGGTCCCAAGAGTTCACCCACCTTGGGACGTAAGTGGTGGAATAGATAATGAGAGCGATTTGGTTTGGTACTCAGTTTATGACAGAAAATGACCCAGAATGCCCAGAATGGAAGGTTTCTTCCCCTTATCCCTATCCCATCTTGCCTTCCCCATACCCACCGCTCTCTACCCATCACATCCTCCTGTCACCCACTCATCCATGCGCTCATTCACACACACACACACACACACACACACACACACAAACCACAAACAGAGACCCCTTGTTCCCCCAATCTACCTTCCACACACAGACACACACACACACACACACACACACACACACACACACACACACACACACACACACACAACACACACTGTACACACATACATACTTACATACATGCCTTTTTAGAGTCATGTTTAGCTTCTGGTCTAGGATAGTATGTCTTCCAGAATAGATTGGAATCTGTCGCAGGAAGATTTTGATTCTGTATGATATATTTCTTGCTGTACAAGTGAAATTTTGTTTTGGTTCTAGGATGTTTTGGGCCTAAGTGTCTTTGCACGCTTACACTGATACAGTAATGCTGGCCTGCATGCAAATGCACTAGCAGATAAAGTTTGGTAAGATGGTGCCTGTCTTACCACTGATGATCCCACCTCCTCCTACTCACATACCAATCATTCTTTTGACACGGAACAGGGTCTCCTTAGTTTTACTACACCACAGTCCCTCTTGTGTGCCAGTCTCTCAGTCTGTCTCTGTGTCTCTTTTTATTTCTGTCTCTCCTTCCCCACCCTCCCCCTTCATCCACCTCCCTCCTTCACCTTGTGTACATAATTACTACTAGCTCGAAAAGAGGAGGAGAAGAGAGTTTTGGGGAGGGGACGTTGAATGATGTAATGGCCAAATTACAGTTCCAGGTCAGGTGACAGAAACATCAGAAAATTGGATGGGGAGGTAGGGGAGATTGCACAGGGGTAAAAAAGTGAGTGTAATCTTGTCGTTGGAAGCCATCATGTCAGGTGTTTCTTGTATTTGTGGTAGCTGAAATACTTGACTGCACATTGGCTAGTTGAACAGTTTGGCATGATCTGGTTTATAACACATGTAGGGTTGTAGTGGTACTTTTTCATATTCATCTTTTTTTTATGTGTTGTCACATGGCTGTGTGGTCTAAATTACATTATCTTAAGAGATAAGAGAGGTAAGAAGCCTGTTACTGGGTTTAGAAGAAAAATAATCAGGACCTAATCTGGTCCTGAGCTTCAGGACCTAATCTGATTTTGAATGTTAGTTTTTGCATTTTATTTTGTACATAATTAAAACCTATTTGCAGCCCTAATGTGGCTTCCATGGTTGGCTAAGCTATAAACTTGATGGCTTTAGTTTTAAAGAACAAGATACATTATCTAAACACAGACCTGCCTGATGTTATGATTTGTCTGTAGTTTCTACGTTATGTTACACACACACACACACACACACACACATACACATATGCATGCATGCACACTCACACTCTCTCTCTCTCTCCCTCTCTCCCTCTCCCCTCTCCCTCCCTCCCTCCCTTCCAGGTTTTGGTACTAACAGCCAGTAAAGACTCCGCAATCTTGCAGATAGTGAAAACTATGATTTTGTGTTGAGTTGTTCTGAGTTGGCGAAGGTGTTTTTACCCACTTCTGTTCTTGTGGGAATCGCAATCATGTGATGCTGGTGGGGGAAGTGTCTTCACTCATGAGGTGCATTGGCATCAAAGAAGGAGCACTAAAATGTGTCTGAATCAGAAGCCAGTGACGAAAAAGGAAAGCAGCAGACGGGAAAGCTTGCTGGCATTAGCTCTGAAAAGTAGAAAACAAAAACATCAGCATTTGCCAGTCAAGAAATACCTGGCAAAGTACGCGAAAAAAAAGAATCTCTTTTTTTCTTTTTTTTTGCTGTGCTGAAGCTGAGCACAGTGACTGAGTGAGCTGTGTTCGACAGAATTTACAGATGTTCGGTTGGGGGAAGGAGACCTGAGGGCTGTGGTGATGATTGTTGATGTGGAAACTGTTTAAGGTCTGAGACAGATTCCAAGCTGTCGATACCCCTGACAATGTGTATATTTTGATTATCACTTTGTCAGAAGTTTTGTAGGTTGGAGTTTTAGTGAGGTTTTCAATTTTTCCCGAACTGCCCATACTGCATTACTAATCATCACATTAAAAAAAAAAAAAAAAAAAAAAAAAAAAAAAAAAGAAAATTCAAAGATTTTGTCACATTCACAAAATACCAATCAAATCGCTTCTGACTTTATCATTTTAAAAAAAAAACAACCTATAGCCGTTTGTACACACTTTTGGACAAAGAGTTGTTAGTGAAGGATAAGTACTGTCTTGATTTATAAGAAAAAAATGAGAGGATTTGAGGAATTCACCCAGAGAAATGTTACATTCGTACTATGAAAACATCCATTATATATTACTGAAAACTCTGGTTGCGCTACTGAGAGGTATGTTCAGAACTAGGCAAATCTCTAGTCTTGTGTCACTGCTTAAGAACAGCATGCTGCTTTGGCATGTTCCTGTCTTATTGATGTTTTGTGTTATTTTTTTAGTGTTTGTTTATTTTCAGTTATCTCCATAGCCCTTCCTATAGTTCAAATTCTTGCGTAGCTCTGACTTGGATTCCACCTGCAGGATGGTATTTTTCAGAATATTAATAGTTCATACCAGTACTACAGACACCCCTTCTTCCTTCCCGCCTCCCCCAAACCCCCCCCCCCCCCCCCCCCCCCCCCCAAAAAACCCAACAACAACAAAAAAACAATCCCCCCCACCACCCCTG
Source organism: Conus betulinus (assembly GCA_016801955.1). Lineage (NCBI taxonomy): Eukaryota > Metazoa > Mollusca > Gastropoda > Neogastropoda > Conidae > Conus > Conus betulinus. Next base: position 183,811 of record JADBJO010003165.1, on the reverse strand, counting down.
AAAAACAACACAAAACAAAACGAGGAACAAACCATTCATACCAAGCAAAACCAAGCAAAATGCTGTTTGAAAATTAGATTTCAGTTTTTTGTGTTAAAAACCAGCAGCAGGTAATTTGGCAGCCCTGTAGGCATTTCATATGAAATTTTAAAGGGAATGTTGTTTTTGCTTATATATTTGAAAAGTTAGTAACTGGAATTTTTCATGGACATGACGCAAACTTGAAATTTTCAGGAGTACCAGGATGGCGACAAATCAGTTTTAGAATTAGGGGCTCTTCCACACATCACCCCTTACCCCCCTCCCTTTTATTGATTATTGTTATTATTTTAAGTCTTAGATGCTTCCAACTTGCACTCCAGTTTAACTGTAGATGTAATAAATAAATTTCTTCAAATGTTGGTATATGGCATCTCTGGTCAAAAGTGATGTGCACCCTTCTTTAGTTTCTGGTTAGCTCAGATTTGCATTTTCATTGGCTGTGTGTAAGAATGGCTTCTAACATGATTGAAGCATATTTGCAGGGGATTTGTTGCTTAATTTTGATGCAGAGAATTACAGTATTACAGCCAATGGGGAACTAGGAAATAATGATAAGCACATTCCTGGGCCACTGCCTGCCCAGTCCAGTTCACCTGCACATAATAGAGCTTTAAGCTGCATCCAGAATCAGTAGAATTCTTGATGTCCTTTGGGTTAGATAGCTTTTGTACAGCGCCTGACTGGAAAAAAATGTTTTTGAAATGGTTATGTAAGGGGAAAAAGAAAGATGTGAAATTCAAGGGAGAGGAGGGGGTATGAGGCCCACCCCTCCATATTTATAGTTGTACAACATTCAGTGTTCCTGGTCTGTTTAGTTACAATTTTCACTTTTCAAATAGTATCGCTGTATTACATGTATACATTCTGTAGTTTCTTCCACTTGTAATTCTGTAGTAGTTTCTTCCATGTTACTGTAAGCAGCATTGCCAGTGCCCTGCATTGCTAAATGTTTTGTTTCCTGCATTGCTAAATGTTTTGTTATCAGAATAATCATCAAAGGAATGTTTTGTTTGTTGTATTCACTTCACTGTTTTGACGAAAAAAAGGGACTGTCCTTCAGTCTTCTCAAGTTTTTGAAAGGGGGGGGGGGGGGGGGGGGGGGGGGGGGGTGTCTGTCAGTTGCTTTTTTTTTTCCCTGATATCCTAGATTCTATGACAATAAATTGGCACATAATGCTGGTTCTGTTTTTTGATTGTTTGGTTATCTTTAAAAAAAAAATCGTTAGATGGGATTGGAATGGGCGGTGATGTTGGCTTTTTTTTTATTTAACAAATTTGATAGTTTATCATCATCTTATTAATTTTGAATGTTATTTGGTTCATTTCAACCAGAATATTTATTACAGCCAGCACAGTGCTTCTTACTGATTCCCTCCATTTTTCCGACGGGGAGTGCAGTTGACTGTGGATGGTTTAGATCATTGTAAAAAGATACTGGCTGTCACATGTTGCTCTCAACATATTGCTTATGTGCCAGAGTCAGCAATTAATGATTAATGTTTTTACTGTGTTGCTGATGAGACTGATTGTCACTGTCAGTGTCACACTGAACGATTGAGAAAATGTTGTTATTAAAATGTTGTAATTAATGATATGAATTGGTAAGAAATGCACAGAATGGTGTACTGTGTACTGGTATGTTGTTGATAGAATGGAGAAGGAGAGGTGGGAAAGGGAAACACACCCACATCTTAACCTACCTCCTTTAAGAATGATGCACGTATCAGACAGCTGGAAAAACAAATATGAAGCAGAAATAGGAAAAGCATGTCCCTTACTGAAATTACTCTTACTACCTCCCTGTCTTCCTCCTTCTTCACCCCAGTTGGCCCCCCTTTTTTTCCATTGCCATTTAGTGTAGTGGATGGCTCATTGAGGATGACTGCCTTTCTGTGTCCAGGTTTTTAGTCCCCTCGGTTTTCTAACAGTAATAGAACTGGTAATAATAAATGCAATGATGTTTTCAGCACAATTACTCCTCTGCATCTACTCTAGTTGTACAAGTCTACAAGTAATTAGTTGCATACTTGTAGAACTTGTTTACTTTTGACTTTAATTTTTTTTTTCCCTTTTTTTATTTGTTTAGTTTAAAATTTTCAGGTATTGTCACTTTTCTGGCTGTTACCTTGTATGTTGTGTCTTGTAAGCTGTCATCAGATTAGGCTGTATGGTTGTAATTATTCTGCTGAAACAGGACAACAAAACGAACAGAGAACAGCCAGAGAAATGAAAACCCCAAACAATATTTTACATGGCATAGTGTGTGCAATGTACAGGAGCTCAGGGAACGAGTTGTTCTGCGGGTCTCTTGCTCTGGCTGTATTTGTTTTTCGTAACTGATATTCTGAAGCTGTCAACAGTCTGAACTAAAATGCTCTTCTTTTATCGGTCCTTCAGTGTTGCATGAGAGAATACTCTTTTTTCCCTTTTAATTTGTAATTCATACTGAAGTTAGTTATTATGTAAACTTGATTTTAAAGAAAAAGAATTGTGTCATCCTCCCCCCCCCCCCCCCCCCCCCCCCTTTTCTTTTCCCCCTTTCCTGTTTAGACACACACACACACACACACACACACACACACACACACACACACACACACACACACACACACACACACTCTCTCTCTCTCTCTCTCTCTCTCACACCCTCATACACACTCTCTCTCTATCTCTCTCTCTCTTTGCTTCTGGTCTTTGTCCCTGTCTCTGTGTTTCATTTGCTGCTTTGTGTATATGATCATAAATTTTGTTTGGGAGTTACTCAGTTCGGCATCACAGGATTGGAATGAATACTATGCTAATGCAGTAATTGTTCTGGACGCTATTTACCTGGTTTTATTGCATGAAAGGGAGGGGAGCGGTATTGGAGAGAGGAGGGGAAGGAAGGGGTGAGGGCTGAGATAATGTTGCTTATAGTTATACTCGCCCAGCCAATCGCAAAGGGCCATATCAGGGCTGGGGGTGCAGGGTTGAGGGTTCTGGGGTATTTTCACTGACGTTTATGATGAATTATGTCATTAAGTGTGTGTGTGTGTGTGTGTGTGTGTGTGTGCGTGTGTGTGTGTGTGTGTGTGTGTGAAATAGATATAAAGAATGTATATGTGTGTGTGTGTGTGTGTGTGTGTGTGTGTGTGTGTGTGTGTGTGTGTGTGAGAAATAGATATAAAAAGAATGTATGTGTGTGTGTGTGTGTGTGTAACATTTGATTAGCAAAGAAAACTAAATGGGAGTAAAAAGTTATACACATTAAGTGGCTTGGTCATTGAGATTGAGACTGACTTGCTAAGTTTGCTTATAATTCGAAACAGTGTGTAATTCAGGTCTTCAGAGAATATAACTTAGTTTTTCTTAATTGTGAATATCCTTTCAGCTATGTATCTCGCTGTCTGTAATGTGAGTCACATGTCATAGATTTCTACATAATCTAGTATAACTAGTGAGATTAAAAGGTGCTTCAGCATCAGTCTTGTGTTGGGCTTAGACACTTGAATGATGGTAATATTACTTTAAGTCATATTGAGCCAGTTGAATATATTTTGAGTGCAGTTCACAAGAGTTTACATGACCCTTTTTTTTAATGATGAAATTGACTCTAAGATCTTTGTTGTTTGGTACAGCTAGAATATATGAATTTGGCCTTTGTCGTTGATGATTTTCTTAAACCCAGTCCTTCTGACTTCCGAAGATGTTCCTCTTTTATCTTGGCAAGCTCAAAGTCTTTTTCTTTTTGTCAGCACACATGGTGTGTGCTTTTGTATTCCAGTGATGGTGTTCCCCTTGAGAAGCTTTGTGAATGAGCTTGATGCCTCTATGTACTCTTGTTACTCCCACCCTGCAGCACAACCTAGCTGATATTGTAGGTCTGGACTGTATTGTTATGCTTTATTGCTTCTGTTCCTTGAATTGTTAAAATGGATATTATTTTGTCAAACTTTATTGCTATTACTCCTTAAATTGTTTTAGAAGGATTTAATGTAATCCATATCAAATAGGTGAAAAAAATTTTTTTTTTCTCTTTGCAATGAATATTGCACCCACACTGCACACTTTTGTATTGTTTACTGGATATTTTATCAAACTCTTGGAAGCTACAATCAGTTTGCTTACTCTGCTTGGCCATTTTGTTTGTTTTTGTGGCTTATGCAGTAACCAGCGACTTGCATTTCAAGCAGAAAGCATGGATGTGCTCTACTTCCTTTCATCTAAGGTTGAATGCACGAGGTATATGTCATGTTTTGCTCTGTCTTGCCTTGCCTTTCACAACTCAGATCACAGAGTTTTCTTCAGTTTTGTTACTGATACTGACCCCTTACTTAGCGTAATTAATCTTGTACAGATAATGAAGTCCTGACTCTATAATGAAGATTTGTATGCAGAGGAGATGAAAGATTTTTTTCTTTTTTTCCAATGGCCATCAGGGTAGGCAGGAGGAAAAGCTTGTAGCCTAATTATTGCCACCAAAGTTTGATAGACACATTGCATTGCAGCGGAACAGCTGCACATGTCATCAACACTTTAAATGTTTCTTTGTGCCTTGTTAGCAGAAAAATAGATGCTGAAATTGAAAGGGGTCAGACAAAACTTTGCGCTTGATACTGAATCTGGGCTAAGGGCTGTATTAGTCTGTGGTGCTGTAGCGGATCTGAGAGGGAGCAAAGTTCTCTTTGTTTGGAAGGAGTGAGGGTGGGCAGTGATGGTGGAGAGAATAGTAAATATTGCTATCTGGACTGATTTTGTGATTGCATTTGATTATCAGTATAGGTTTTTTACACACTTGTATATATATGTCCCATCTCCATTGAGCACTGAGATTTTAAAAAAAAGAAGCAAGCAAACTTGCAAGCACGAGTCTACTTTGACTATGATTATTATTCATTGGGGTGGGGGTGGGAGATAACATATCAGCAACAAACCCCTTCCCAGTTGAACCGTCTCTCCCCGAATCCCAACTACATACCTCAAAACACAAACATACACAGTATTAGAATGCATGTGTGCGGGCACACAAATACATGCTCATGTACACATACATACACACACACACATACACACACTATAACCGCCACACTGGCACGCAACAGTCAGTCTTGAAACTCAAGTACGAATAGAACAGCACATTGAGGGCAGGAAGAAGAAAAGGATTTTGAAAGTAGGAGGTTTTTTTTTTTTAGGCTGGATTTGAAAGCACAATAAGAACAAGCATGATGATTTGACAAATGGATTTTAGCATCATGCACCATGTTAAATTCTTGACAGCTGCAGTGGACAGTCACTCTGTTAGGCCACATTTTTGTGGCATAGGAAGCAGGCGCTCTGAATTCCCTGTGTTCATCCACAAAGGAAGTTCAAGATAAGAGAAATTAGGTATATTCACAGACAATTAAGATGATGTTCAAAAGATTTATGAAAGGTGCATGTTTTATCAAGAAAATAGAATGTGACAGATTTATTGGTTAACTCTTTCATCCTTCCATGTTTTGAAAGATGTGTATATCATTAGAAGAATGAAGGGAATGTGAAGGATGTATTGATTAATTCTTTCAGTCCTTCTGTGCGTACAGTTTGGGCTGGTCTGCCTGACCAGGAGGGATACCTCATTGAAACTTTAATGTCTCAGAAACCACTTTACTGAAAAACTTACAATTTCATGTGGTTGTTGCAAAATGGTGGTGTTGCTAAGACACAGAAATTTCAGGTAATGTGATGCACTCTCAAGTGCTTGACAAGTTCAGGTATTATTTGCTTCTTTGCTAAAATTGACGTTGATTGAACAACATCAACACCACCACAAACAAACATGCTGCATGTTCAGATAACTCCCTCAGATTTAGTGTGCCTGTGAGGAACAAACTTTGTGCAAATTATCTCCCTTCCTAACAGTTTAACGCATGATTATGAGCTGATAACAAGAATGACAAAACATGGCACTTCACCTGAATGCTGTTTGGGCACAGGCTGAGAATGAAGTTTGGTGGCACCTGACCTGCATTCGGGGATAGGCTTAAATAAATGAATAAGACCTGTCAGACAAAGAAGGGGGTGCAGTGCCAGTCATGCATTACAGTTAAATGTGTAGATGATCTTGTGTCTCACACAGTCAGGGAAACACTGGGGCTAGGCATTTTACCAACGTAATCTTCATCTTTCAGTCAGATTTGTCCAGAGGAGTAATCAATCGTGCTGCTCCCTCATTCCACAGACCTGTCAAGTCTTGTCTGAATCCATTGTAGAACACATGCTGCTGACTCCTGAGTCTCACACAGCACATCAACTCAACCCCCCCCCCCCCCCCCCCCCCTCCAATTTATCAGTGAACTTGTGGGTGACTGTCGGGCAGTGACAGCCCTGATATGGCCTGTTGCAGTGTACTGGGCTGTAAGCAGCCTTACCAGTGTATCAGTGAGTCTTAGTGTGAAACTGTCTTTCTGAAACTTTGGTTATACTGAATAGGTATGATAGGCAATAGTAATAAATCTACACAAGAAAAATTCTGTTGAAATGTATGTGAAATAGATACGAAATGTATGTGAAATATATAAGGGCACCAAGTGGTCTCAGATTGCTGGTCCTTGACTCTATGATTATTCATATATGTTTCTGTTGGATGTACATGTGGTATAGGTATTTTGTTTCATCAGTGTATTGCTTAGCAGGTTCAGGTTATATCCATAAGGTATTTTCCATTAAAAAAAAAAAAAATGCTGATTTGTGTTGGATCATTTTTTGCCTACCCTTGTTGATCAGTGTTGAAGGTGTGTGTGTTGGCCAAAAGATAAAAGAAAACACGAGATGAAAAGTGGTTTTGAGGATATTAGATTCCCATTTTCTCCGTGTGTCTTGGTTACAAGCTTTGAAGAAGCTTTTCGGAAAGTAATGGCATCCACCCAGATCTTAAGATCTTGTTCATGGAAGAGAATTATTGATACCTGTTCTAGTCACTTCCGCCTTCAGTGATAAGTATATGGAAATATGTATGTGGAGTGTGTGGCATTTGTAATTCTGAAATTTCTCTCTCTCTCTCTCTCTCTCTCTCTCTCTCTCTCTCTCTCTCTCTCTCTCTCTCTCTCCACACACACACACACACACACACACACACACACACAGAGGCATCAATATTTTTTTTTAAAGTCAGGTCCATCGTGAACTCGAAATTGACTGGAAGAAAAAAGGTTTTCATAGTAGATTAGAATTGAAGGGTTGAATTGGATGATCATGTTTGAGAAGGAAGACTATTACAAGGAGTGGGAACCAGGTACAAGGAAGGCTAACCAGTGGAATTCTGATGATGGAAAATAGTGTGCACAACAGTGTCCATGGAAGAATGCATAACAGGAAATGTAACTGGGGATATTCATACATGTCTGTTTTTGTATCGGAGTGTGTATGCCAATGTAGTATTTTTCTACCCTTTCTGACAGTTTTTCCTTTGCCATTCCCCATGTCAGTAAGTTGACAGAGATAAGAATGACACACATGCACAAATGTATGCTCATGCATACCATGCATACTCACCTGTGCACACATGCATGCACACTACACACACACACACACACACACACACACACACACACACACACACACACACACGTACACACGTACACACACTAAGTCTCATAGACAGAATCTCAAAACACTATATTGTTAAATCCTGCCTGCCTACATACTAGCATAGTAAACTTCCTTTCCTCTTATAACTACATATTCAACCCATATGTCCTGACATATTTTCCAAGTCAGGCATTTGTTACTATTAAATCTCATCCGTTAGTCACACCTTGTTCTGTATTCTTTTACTCCCAGATTTATTTCTTTGACTTTCTTCGTTTATGTTGCTCCCCAGGTTTTCATAGCTTTGCAGATGTGGTGTAGTGTGTGTAGGTCTTGCCTATGCACAGTGATGTTTGCTTGAAAACGAATGTTTAACCTCCCCTCACCCCCTCTTGAATATTTTTTTTGGTTTGATTTTTATTTGTTTTGGTTTGTTCGAGAGTGAGGAAAGGCAAAATTTTCAGGCAGCAAAACAGGCTTTGGGCAGAAAAAAATCTATGAAGAAAGATTTCTAGTGGTTTTAACTGTTGTTTTTTTTTCTTCAGGAAATGATACATGAAACATTTCAGTCATGGTTAGAAATGAATGGGTCAAGAAAAGTTTGAACAAAAATTATGCACACGTCTGTTACATACATAACAGAATATTGGAGATAATCTGTCTGGAGATGCTTTGAACATGAGTGGAATGGGTGAGAAAGGGACAAGGGATGTTAGGGAATTCTCCAGCTGAGATCTTGTGGCAGAACCAGTGATTATGAAAATAAAACAAACGAGCAAAGAAACAAACAAAATGTTGTAAATGGCCACTTTTAGCTCTCTCCTCACCAATGTAGTTGAGTTTGCTTGTTTATTGGGTTTATGTACTTATGTTCATTTCATTGTTTCTTTCATTGTTCCTTCACTCTGGGGATTTTCTTTCATTGCTACCCCTTTGGACAGATCCTTGGATCACATCCTGCACCTTTTTGTAATGGACATGCATGTAACACAAGCCTGCATTTGCTCTGTGCTCTACATTCAGTTGTATCTCATTCATTCATTTATTTATTTCTGTTTGAGGTTTGATTTGGTGTTTTGCCTTGTACAGGAGGTATCAGTATCTTAATGGAGTTTCCCTTTTCTCGGTGAGTCTTTCTTCATCGTAGCCACGGTGAAGGGAATGCATGACGGGGTATGGGCATGAGCTGCTCTTGTCAGATGTAGTTTGTCACACGGTCATCCCTGTATAACTGCATACAGCTGTCAGTGTCATCATCATCATTGTCATCAAGAGGAAGGGGAAGGTAATGGACACACTATCAGTGCTGATAGGATTCACTTTCCAGTGGAAGAGTCAGTTAACACAGATGGTCACTTAGTGGTTCTGTCAGTGGTAGAGACACTGTTGGCATTAGATCACAAGCATTGGTGTAGTGCAGTTGTGTGTGTGTGTATGTGTGTGTGTGTGTGTATGTGTGAACTGTTACTCTTGAGCTTTCATACTGGTGACAAGCAGGTATTTGTACCCATATCCTTACATGTGGACCACGCTGTTTAGTAACCGCACAAATACCTGGGGTTTCCACTGTCACTGCCTATTTGAGATTGAATATGGATTATTGCTTTTGTTGTTCTTGATTTCACATTTCCAGTTTGTCTTTATAGTTAGATTCGTTAATTCTGTAGATTTATGATTTTGAATATGTAAACAAGACATCTAGTCTTTATTACTACAAATTTTAGCTTTGTTTTTCACAGAGAGATTTTTAAAAATGCATTTATGAAATATATATATTTTTTAAACGTTGAGGCATTTTTGTCATGGATAATAATTAGTCATGCTGTTACCAATTCTTTTTTTTTAACTTGGGCCTTTTGAGCATTTTCATGGCGATATCTAGATATCTATTGGTGTTCTAATGTGTTAGTAATATGACATGTTTGCTCTTGTGTATGCTAAGCTTACTTTCAGACTTTCATGGAGAATCCATGGCTGCTTCATATATGCTTTTATAGACAGGTACATACTGAGGTCCCCCATTAACACGGAAGGGTATTCTCATTACTCCTGAGCTCACTATGAGAATGCTATATATGCATGCCATGCTGTTGTTATGGTATGACAGTAGTATATTATAGTAATACATGATGATGATATAGATTGCAGATAATACTAATAATAGTCCAGCTGAAGAACAATGGGTATATTTGGCATTTTAGTAGAATGTTAAAAAGAGATCCTGCTTCCTGTCTGTCTCCCTGTCATTTTTCTTCTTCTCTTTTCCATTTTTGGCCACCCCTTCCCCTGCCCTCTTCTTCCCCTTCCCCTTCCTAAATTTTCTTTTTCTTTTTTTTTTTTTTTTTTTTTTTAAAGTCTGGTGGCATTTCTCAGTTAATATGATAAAACCTCAGTCTGTGAATATATTTATTCTTTAGGGGAAAACAAAATTCACGGTATGATGTGATGAAAATCATATGGGACATAGTGTTTGAGAGCATCACTGAGCAGAAGTGGTTCGCTTGTTAGATACCAGGATAAAGGTTTTTGAGCAAGAGATGTGTTGATCTGCACACTGTGCGTTGAACTATTCTGACTTCAGACAGATGTTGGGTTACGCAGTATGTTGCAGTCTTAGGCCACGCCTCGGTAGGTAGCCAAGTACTCCGGAGCCCTGATTGTTTTCATTGGCAGGTTTGCACATCGCACACCAAGCTCAGTGCAGTTGAGGCACCAGCTGTGCTTCAACATGCATGATTAGGCAGCCTTTTTTTTTTTTTTTATTTTTTTTTTTACGGTTTCCATTAAACAAAGGGAAAGTTACTCTGTCAGAAAAAACATGCAACGTGATTTCGATAGACCAGAATATTAGGTATGTACAGATACTCATTTAGTAATCATTCAAACAACATTGGGTAAAATGTTGTCTTCAGTGATAGATGAAGTTGCCAAAAATAACAACATGATGGAAATGTACAAGTTCATCGAGAGAAAACTAAAGCAAAGTTTTTAATGTCAAAAAAAAGAATCTGTTATGTGCAAATCTAGTGGTGTTTGTGCACCAACTGAAAACAGTCGCTGCTGAGACATGTCTCAGAAAAAGATTTTTCTTCTCTTTTTTTCTCTTTATTTCTTTTCCGTTTACAAAATTAGTGAAAATGATTTTAGAGTTCACTTTACTTTGTTTTTTTGATTGATAATTGGCAAGCATTGTGCTGTATAACGTGGATGAGTTTATGCATAGCAGCAAATAGCGTATTAGTGAAACTTAATGCCCAAGAGAACGAAAGCAGGACTCTCACTTTGTCTGTCCCAGTGCATGGAAATCCCATGCTTTTTGATGGATGTGCAATCCTGATAAAATAAGATCAAACTTACTGCATTTTTTTCTTCTTCTTCTCTTTCTGTCAACCCCAGGTATATCTTTGTGTTTTTCACTGATGATGTGAAATCTGACACATATGTAAACAGTGTTTAATACAAAGGGTCCTGTTCTTTCATGCATGTGTCCTTGCTTTTGCCTTCTGTCCTTATCCTTCCCTTACTCCATTCCTTGTAATCATTCTGGGCTGGTGTTAGAGATTAATGCTCAGATCAGTTTTCCAAAAATGTGATCTGATACATAATTTTCTTGTTCAAGCCCTTCTAAAGGCTCAGTTTTCCAGTGATATGGCATCAGGATGTTCCCTATTGGTTTCTCTCCTTGATTTGTAAAACTCTTACAAAGTGTTTGTAAGTTGCAAACTTGTGCTTGAGGTGCGTCATTCAGATACTTGATTATTTTTCATAGCATAAGAAGAAAGTGCTGGAAATGTGAGAAGTAAGAAGGTACTCACCTGCAAACATAGGATTTGACTGTAGCCTCAGTATAACTGGCTTGCCTTGAGAACCTGTGTTACTGTCATTTTGTTGCATTTTGGTTGTTAGTCAAATGTGCTGTCATCAACAGTGTTGATTTGTATGCTTAGCTGTGTTATTAATATAGGGATATCATCATCGCTTATATTTTTATGTATAAGTAATTCATATGTTGCACAAACTGTAGCCCATTGTACTGCGAGATCAGATTTTCGTATTAGGCCCTTGCTGCTTTAACTGATTGAGTAATAGCAGAACATTTTGTTTTCCTTTAGACAGACATAGTTACAGTCAAGGATGTCAGATAGAGAGATATTTTTACCTGTTCAGACGTTGATGGTGGTGAGTGAAGTGTACGTGTGTTTCTAGACTTGGAAAAAGCAGCTTTCAGGGTAAAATAGACAGGGAGAATGCAAGAGAAACAGTCTTGAAGGAAAGCTAGATCAGGTAGCAAACTCAAAGATGTGGGAGGAACCATCAGAGATGAGCCAAGGCCTGCAGGAACATAGAACAGGGAGAAAATGATCGTGTGGGGAACATGGACCTGGTAAAAACCTCAGCGTGATAGAAACAGTCTTGCGGGACTGGACCAGCGTGATGTGAAAGCTGACTGGCAGGATGATCTAAATCAACTCCAGCATTGAAAGCTACAAAGGCAGTGCACATTATAGGATTAGAAAAGACTTTTCTCCACATAAACAAAGACTACCAGTTGCTGCATGAAAGGCACATGCGTAGTTGATTCCCATTGGTAGTGTTTCAACAAATGGTACTCCTCATCTTACCCTCCATTTAGAGGAAGCGAGGCCAGTTGTGTGTGTGCATGGTCAGTGCTGCACTTGTGGCAATGCATTGCTGATTATCACCATGGCTGCCATTAGACTGACACACAAGAGAGAGGGAGGGGGGGAGAGAGAGATAGAGAGAGAGCAAGTTCTGGAAAAGAGAGAGGACATCAAGAGAGAGAGAGAGAGGCAGAGAGAAAGAGTGCATCTGAAGAGATAGTGTTGGTCACCAGTTAGCTCATGAGTTAGATCAACCGGATGTAAATTGTGACTGAAGGAAAACGGTTATTTTGTGAATTTAAATTGTTCTAGATATAACCCCAGACATCACAATAGCATCCACACCAGCTCATATTGATGCAGTAACCATCTGACCTACTAGTAGCAAAAAAAAAACCAGTTCTCGCCTCTCTGGGTCAGGTCATAGCCAAGAGTAGTTAGTAAGCAATCATGTGGACATTTTCTCCTGTGCCTGTGTGACACCAGGAAGCGCCTTGGTTAGATGGGTGCTTTTTGAAGGACTGGGTCATTGTTTAAAGAATACTGTTAATCTTGTTGACTAGCTTGGTTATTAACTGAAAGACAACTAGCTTGGTTATTAACTGAGTGAAAGACAACTAGCTTGGTTATTAACTGAAAGACAACCAGTTTCTTTGAGCTGTTTTCAGTGACAAGAATTATTTGACATCCATTTTTGTGATGTCACTTGCGTTTTTAGATCACCTCCAGATTCGTCAAGTTTTAAGTTATCCTATCCTAATGATTTGTTGTTCATTTGAGTATGTCTGTAGGTAAGGAACAATGAACTTGATTCACACTAAATGGGACTTGTCACAAATAGTGCAGTGAAGTGCGTATTCTTTAGTTCTTAAAAAGTTTTTGGTTCTGTATGCTTTAAAGCATGTTTTGTTAGAAAACACCTCTAAGTAACCGAGTTTCCTGTTACGATAAAAGTTTGATAACACCTCTAAGTAACTGAGTTTCCTGTTATGATAAAAGTTTGATAACACCTCTAAGTAACTGAGTTTCCTGTCACGATAAAAGTTTGAAATTTATGGCCCCATGCCCCACCATAGCTTGCCTTTCCCATCCCCCACTCCCTTCCCCTGCCCACCCTCCCACCCTCTTTTTTCCCTACATCAAATATTTCCTTCAGTGACAACTTTCAGTTTCACAGAAGTTTTAAGTTTAGCAGCCTCAACCCATGAAATCCGTCCAGCTTTCCCATATCTGGGAGTATATTCATTCAAACTTAGCTCATGATTTTCAAACCCGACTCCTCATTTTCATCATCAGCAGGTCATTTGACCCCCGATATCACTAAACAATCTGAAGCTCTGCATCTTCTGTGGTCAGTGATGTTGTGCATTTGTGTCTATATACATGTATATATTCGTACGTAGGAGGTACTGTCATATTGCTTGGTCTCATTTTGAGAGGTTTTCAGCTACAGAAGCAAAATTTTGTAGCTGTAGAAAATGACCAACACTTCCGACTTCTATTATATGGAAGAATATTTGTGAGTTACATGATGATAAGAAAAATGGTAATGATGATGCCAATGCTCATTCCCTCCGTAAATACATAAAACATATCACTGTTGTTAACATAGAAACATTTCTTTTACTTCAAATGATTCTCTAGATGTGTTCTTTTGATGGTTGTCCCAAGAGAAATAGCTTCACAACTTCCACATGCTTTTTCTTCGTAATTTTGGGTGCATGCATGCATGTATATGTGTACATGTACATGTATGCATAGATGTATGATGTGTTTGGTATTTCTTTGAAGGGAAGATCTGTTTACATCTCCTTTTGCTCTCCTCTTACAAATTATACTTTTTATTTACATTTCCTTATTATGGTTACGTTTTATGTCCGTATCTTCCTTTTTGTCCTAAGTGCTAACCATTCTGTCTGCCTACTTTTTGTCCATATCTTCCTTTTGTCATAAGTGTTAACTATTCTGTCTGCCTGCTTTTTCTTCTGTCTCTTTCTCCATCCATTCCAATGAATTTATAAGATTTTTTTTTTCATATCTTGTATCTTTCTCATTAGTATGTTTGATACAAAATGACTGGAATGTCTGGAAGACTGTGTTTCTATAAAGGGATTGTCAGGTAATCTGTTTAGGAGGGCCAATGAAACTCCTTGCACCAGTCTTTCTCTGTCAGTGGTAAATTTCTAAGGAGTGGTTCAGGTGACAAATGTGGTTGAAAGAGAGATCTATGTTAGTTGTTACTTCCTTCTGTCACAGTCTGTCACCCTCTCCTTCTCTGTCTTGGCCTTTGTCTTTGCCACTCTTTCACTAACCATCTCTTTGCCACTCTCTCACTTGTCATCTCTCACTTTGTATCCTGATCTGTCAGTCTGTTTGTCTGTCTGTCTGTCTCTGTCTGTAGAATCTGTCTGTCTGTCTGCCTCTCTGTCTCTCTCTTTGTATCCTGATATTCTCTCTCTCTCTCTCTCTCTCTCTCTCTCTCTCTCTCTCTCTCTCTCTCTCTCTCTCCTCCCGCCTCCCTTTTCACTCTCCTTCTATCCCTCCATCTGTGCGTGTGTGTGTGTGTGTGTGTGTGTGTGTGTGTGTGTGTGTGTGTGTGTGTGCATGGGTGTTTTCAGCACTTTCACCGCTTCTCAGACCTTTGAACATAGTGTCATACAAGTCTCAGGTTTCTTCATTTATGTTTCTCAGTCTTTCTGTCTTACCTGACAACACTTTCAGTTCTACTAACAAGAAAAAAAAATCTGTTTGTTTTTCTGTGTCTGACATCATGCCTGTTTCTGTCTGCCTTTGTACCCTTCCCTCTCCTCCCCCTCTCCACTCTCCCTACCTCCTTTACTCTGACCATCTCTCTCTCTCTCTCTCTCTCTCTCTCTCTCTCTCTCTCTCTGCTTAAACAATGCCGTCTGTGACTGCAGTTTAAATCTGAAAGCACACTCTAGCCGAGTCTAATTCAAACAATCTAGCCGTTTGATGATATTTCTTTGGAGTTCTGTCACTGCAGTTTGTTCTCGTGGTCCTTGACAAAACAAATAAGTCAGAGTCAGTGTGAACAGAAGTGCCATAAGCTTGAAGAAGGTGCATTCAGATGAACCAGAAATACCTGTTACAGAGAATTCAAGACTCGCCACTCATTACATGTTCTTGCACTTGGGTTTTCCGAAATTGTAATACAAATGAGCAGTTAAAAGTTGCTGAAGATGTAGAATAACATGTAAAACAAATGGAAGATGAATATGAAGACTGGGTAATACTGTGTGGAGATTTAGTGTACAGTCTAAAGTGTGGCATGAGTACCGTGTCATTGACTTTGCACCAAAATAATTTCAAAATTCACAGCAGGCATGAGTGTGAAAACATTTCTTCCTCATGCAATGATCATTACTTTGTCAGGCAAGCTTTACAGAAACCTTAGAAAGGAAAACCAGTGAAACAAAAGGGTCCGTTTCAACATGATAACAGTGAGGGAAATGTTATAAGGATGTCAAGGAGAAGAATATGCAACATAAACAAAGCTAAATCTAAACAAATTGTTCAGTTCCTGTGGTGAATTGGAGATCCAGAAAGAGCCTGAGAAGAGAAGTGGAAGGCTGTGAAGAATTTGGCAGAGAGAGAGAAGGAAAGCTTGCCCCAGTCCAGATACTGAAACAGACATGAATGAAAAGACAGAGTAGTTTAAAATAGTACCTGAAGAAATAAAGGAAAGTAGATGGTAGCAGTTTTGTGAGTCGCTTAATTATGACACAAATACTCACACACATTTTATGGTAGCAGTTTTGTGAGTCGCTTAATTATGGTACAAATACTCACACACATTGGCAATGAAGGAAGAAAGCACAATCCCACCTGAGATATTTTAGATGCTGTTGTGATCACAATGCTCAAGACAAATGATCTAGTTGCAAAGTGAGGCGACTGCAGGTGAAAATGTCAACAAATTTGAAAAATCATGAATAAATCTCTGCCCAAGAAACGTTGACAAACAAATCACAAGACAAAAACATAAGGCTTTTCAGCTTCTTAGGTCTTCTTCAGGCAAGGTACACAACACTCTGGACAACGAAAATGAACGAGCAGTCACTTATCTTCATCCAATTCGGCATAAGATAGGCATTGAATGTACTCTGCCTGAAGAAGACCTAAGAGATGGAAATGCATTGTGTTTTGTCTTGTGATTCATTTGTTGATGTTTTTTTGGGGGCTGAGGTTTATCAATAATTTTTCAAATTTTGTCAAGACAAATGAGGAGAGAGGAATGGCTTTACTGAAAGGCTTTGTAGAACAGCGTGTACAGAAGAATTTAAAGGTAGAGAAAAGATACATAACCAAGTTAAAATCAGCATCTTGCTCACGTTCTTCAGTCTCTACAAAGATATTTTTGATGATGGCTGTGTCCCTGAAGACTTGACACCCCGGTTACCAGAAACCTCTATTGAAACAAGGGAAAGCACATAAGTTAACTGGCTACTGTTTACTCTCTAAGCAAAATATAGTATGTAAGCTCGTGGAAGGCATCACACCATGGACCTTTAAAAAAGGCGAATCCTCCCACTCGGTCAAGGAGGCCACTGAGCAGGTAAACGTATATATGGGAAAGAAAGCCACTGTGGATGGATTGCAGCTGCACTTTGGGAGTGAACTTTCATCCTACGATTTGGACATAGGACATCTGAACCTCAGATTGTCTTTGGAATTACCTTAGGGCTCTCCTCTCTCTCTCTTTTGTAAAGTGTTTACGTTTAAGACCTTGCAGTTCTCGTCGTTAAAAAAAAAAAAAAAAAAAAAGATTGCTCGAGTGTTGACATTAGCAGATGAAGGTGTGATCTACAAAATGTCAAAAAGTGGACAAGAAAGAGCTAAAGTAGTCCACCACCAATTGAACAGTGTTACCCAGTGGTGTTAAACAAAACAAACAAGCAACCAAACTGGGTCATCCATCAACCCAGCATTGTTCTGTATTCTCATCAAGACACCTGGAAAATTGCTCTCACCAGTTTCCTTCAGTAAAACAGAAATCAAACCAGCTGAGAACCTTCGCTACGTGGGTATCCGTTTTGATAGAATGTCGACCTTTTGAAAAATGTTGAGAATATCACACTCAAATATAATAAAAGGTTAGTCTGCCGTGAAGGCAATGGCAACTAAAGGCATTGAATAATACCATCACTACTGACTATCAGACAGTGGTGTTCTGTGTGGTTGATCATGTATTATGGCTTACAGCACTGTTCCAGCAGTATCTTCCTAAAATTGAAAGAATTCACATTGAAGCTATGAGATTTACTGTGGGAATTTCAAAGGACAACACCAGTGGAAACTCTGCATTACCTGCTTGGCCTTCCTTCAATACAGGCCAGATGCAAGCTAAACAGCTGAAGGCATATTTTTAGAGCACTTGAACATCCCCCAAATCCACTACATCAGGTAGTTGATGAAACAAAAGGGCACTGGTTTAGGATGTGGAAAAATCAGGATTGGACAGGCAGAAGACAAAATACAGCTTGTATGCCAGTTGTCAGAACTGGAAGAAACCAAGGAACAGGAAAAGTGTGCTGACCACTTCAAACATCTTCCAATCTGCTGCTGTACCAGAGCTAAAAAGACACTGCTGAGAATGGCCAGAGGGCAATTGGATGAAGCTGGAAAGATTTGGTAAAAGAAAAGATATCATTATATGCACTGATGGTAAAGTTAAGTCGGGTTGTTGATACATGGTGCAGCAAAACTGCCAGACAATCTAGCAAGACAGCGGTGCCTACACCTGAACAATTTCAAGTCTTAAGAATGGAGTAGGAAAAAAAGTGACAAGTACTCCACTGACTCTCATCCACAGAAAAGCCTGGATCTTAGCAAGCCATGATTCTCCATGAACCTACTTCAGAAAGTGGATGTACTGGATGGATGGATGGATGACAATTAGAACTGGATTGCAGCTTGGCCAGTCTGATATGATTAGAAGCCTACAGAATCGTCTCGACAAGCAAGATGAAACTACCATACCCAAAACCATCTGGCTGAACTCAACGTCAAGAGAGGAAGTGGTTGCACATCCAGACTAAAACTAAAAGAAAGAGCAAGAAAGCAAAGAATAATCTCAAGACAAACATAGCGAAGACTCCTAGAGAATGCGGCACTTATGTGGGCCTTTCCAGTGTTCAACGCAAATGACTAAAGGCACATGAAGTGATACAACTGGATAATGCGGAGTGTCCATGGATGTGAATGTGTACATGTGTCGGTGAATATGTGCATGTCTGCTTGTGTGTGTGCGTGTCTTGATCATACATGTGTGTGCATGCTTGCACGTGCTTGTGTGTGTGTGTGTGTGTGTGTGTGTGTGTGTGTGTGAACATTCTGTTGATTTATCTGTGTATATATTTGTATTCATTGGGCAATACATTAGTGGTATTTCATGAAAAAATATGTATTGGCATCCATCACATATTCATGGAGACCCCAGCTTGGTAATTGTGGGTTTTGATGCACGTGGGTGCAGGTGTGGATGGATAGGAGAATGAGGTGGTTGTCTTGTACGGATTCACACATATATATATGTTCATCCCAGTTAGTATTATATTTGTCACTATTAAGTTTATTTTCACCATGTCACTGTCATTTCAATTTTCATCACTGTCATCATCATCGTTGTTGTTGTGATATTGATTATCATTAGTAGTAGTATGGGTATCATTGATTGATGATGACTGTGTCATGTTCTGAACAGCTGCTCCCTATAAATAATATTCAAAGACATGGAGACACACACACACACACACACACACACACACACACACACACACGCATAATAAACACGCACGCGCACACACACACACACACACACACACACACACACACACACACACACACACACACACACACACGCTTGCACATCCATATTCACGAACAGACATGCATATATCTGTGTATGCATACACATGCACATTACAAGTTCAAGCTTACAGATCACACAGGAACACAATGCACATTAGTGCATGCACATACAGACACATTATGCACACTGACACCTACATACAGGCCCATCCACTCATGCACACAAGCACACACACATGCACAAAGTATGCACCTGCACACTCACGCAAACACACACACAGCTATAATAGAGAAGCAGACAATTTTAGGTAGGTATCGAAATGTTTGGCTCTCGCGCAGATCAGATGTCTGCTAAGTGGTATCCATGAAACCCTTGTCTTGAATCTATTTATCTTAATTATTAATTATCCATCGGCTGTAAATCCTGCACACTATGGTCTTGTAGCTTAGTGGATCTGGTGTAGCATATATGGACTAATTTGCACACGCAGTAACACCCACATGCTTAATAAACTGAACTGAATGTTCAACTTTTAAGTGAGTCAGAAGCATGAATGTGATCATCTAATCACTGACAGGTGGAACCGTCGTGGCATGGACAGTGACAAATGGTAACACAGTTTACCTGTGTAACATGCTAATGTGAGTCTTTACAGGATATTTCTGCAGTTGATCAGACTGAGAAGTCAACTGAATTTTTGAAAACTGAACAAAAAGTAGAGATTTTGTTGTTGATTGATCAATGAAAATTGTGTGATGTGGGTTTGGAGGGATGTAAATTGAAGTGGAACTACCTCAGTGCCTGTGAGATACCACTTGGTGTGTGTGTGATTGGAAAATTGTGAGGCGAGCAAAAGAATGCATGTGAAAGCTAAACTTCTTCTTGGGTCTCGCAATGCATTAGATAGTCTGAGCGTATTTGTAATGGTGGAGATATATGTGGACGAGGGGGGTGGAGGCGATGTGCATTATTTATGAACGGGATTAAGTTAGACGCATTCAACTGTGTATTCAGGTATACAGGTAAGAGATGAAATTGTGTAAGTGCGAAGATAACAAGAAATCTGACATGCTTGTGTAATAACTCAGTGTGTGTGTGTGTGTGTGTGTGTGTGTGTGTGTGTGTGTGTGTGTGTGTTAGAGAGAGAGGGTGCGGGTGTGTGTTTCTCTGTGCGAGTGTGTGTGTGTGTGTGGTGATGGGGGGGGGGGGGGGTCTCTTCACTTTTTGATGCTCGCAATCTTGATGACAGTTATGGCACCTTTGAAGAGGATTGACAAGACAAGCATCACAACGGACTTGTTGTGCCACCTTTTGTCTTGATAAGTTTGAATTTTCAGGATCTGTTGCTATACTTAGTGTGGAAGAAAGTCATCAGAAGGTGAGAGAACATTTGTGGCAGAAATATGAAAATGCGTGCAGAATGCATACGTCTGTAAGTTCTTTCTACAGAACTGACAGTGTATGTGCAATGATACTGTGTTTCTACAGAGCTGACAGTGTGTAGTGGCATTGTATGTTTCAGGACCCACTCTGACTCTGCTCTTCATACCAGTGCCATGGGGCCCTCGCCAGGCAACGGCAACAACGAACAGTACTGCCACCCACCCAACACTCCTCCCACACACAAACGCAGTAAGCTCTAATTACATGTATATGGAGGAGCTTTCGCTTAAATTAATAAGTACACAGAAAAAGCCATATTTTATCATTTATCAGAATTAAATATTTTAGCTTGATGCAAAGTAGAGATAAAGAAAAGATTAGCTTCTACCCCCTCCCCCTCCCTTCCCCCTGGATCCCTTCCACTGACCCCTGTGCCTGCAGTTCCTCTTTCAGTGCACATCAATACATGTTATCAGATGTGAAATGATCATGCCGTAGCAGTCGTTTAAATCAAGCTGAAATGCATGCCATCATCAGATGATAAATTTCATCTGTCAGTAAAAGCAAGATATAGAAAGTTTTCAAAATATGATAGAGAATAGTTAATTCTTCAACAGCAAATTTGGGGCATGTCTGTCATAGATTGCTTTCAGTGGTAACAGTTGTCTTTTCGTGCTGTGTGTGTGGAAACTAATCAAGTAGTTATGAATTTGGTTATTTCACTAGCTTTCGCCACAAAAGTAAGTACAGCTCTGATTGACCAACAGTCAGACTAGCACAAGCAGGGCAAGTTACAGTTTGACTGGTTTGTGGCTAGCTGCAAACCCGATGGAGTTGACGAAAGATATGATTAATGATGGAAAGGTGAACAGCTGCAGGGGTAGGAAAGATGTGTGGACTGTGCTTGCATTGGAGGTGTGTTATGTTATGCATTTTATGTTATGCATTCAAACAGATGCAGTTAAGACCTAGGTGGTTGGACTTTTTGTTTTGTTTTGGGTGTTCGTAAATTATTTTGACTGAAAAGTATTGATGATATCAAGTTTAGTGCCAAATCTGAATCTGTGGTCATGACTGAAACCAACATCTGTCCATTTGTCTACATGTGGAGGTCAATGGGATGTTTTGACAGAACTGTGTGCTGCAAAAAGTGACCTTCCATGTGATATATATGAACATTAGTTCGTGCCATCATAAAATGAGTGACATTGTTGGGTGTTAGATTATTGATTGCTTGTGACTCTGGGAAGCTAGAATCAGGGGAGTGGAAGTCTTAGAAGCTGTAGTGTGAAACTGGAATTGTGCACCGTTGTCTAGGTTTGTCATCACATGCATTATTTGTTTTACTGGGAAGTCGGCCTTACATCTGTTTTGGATTTTACAAGCATTGTCCTAATTTGGTTTGCCACAGTGTCAAACTTTTTGGTGCATCAGTGTACATTATTTAGTTACAGTCATTATGAAAACAGATAAAGAAGTTTGTTGAGGTGTTGTTTTCATGCAGTTTTTTGTTGTTGTTTTTTTTTTCTTTTACTTGATTCGTCTTAATTTACCTAGACTTATTATGTACATATTTTTCGTATGTGGACTATGACAGATCCGTAGTAAACTTTATTTATGTATGCTCCTCTGCATGGTGGAAATTGTTTGAATGATCCTATTTTGTCTTGATGGTATTGGACATGTAGTGCATTTTTCATTTCACATTTGATGTGTTGTTTATCTGTGTTGCAGAAAATTATAACTGATCATTGTTAGCGGAAATAATTTGGAATACTGAAATTGTTCCTAAACAAACACGATTATTGAAGATTGTTTCTAAATGCGGTTGTTTAAGACTCATAGCCTTTACCATTCAGTTAATTTTCATGCAGGATATGGATGGAAAGATTGCATCAAAGTTATCTAATTACCAAGGTTTATTCAAATAGCAGGACATGGATGGAAAGATTGCATCAAAATTATCTAGTTACCAAGGTTTATTCAAATAGTAAATCTGATTTTGGAAGAAATGATATTAACTTTTTCACAAATGAATATGCGCATGTGCGTACACGCACACGCACGCACACACATGCACACACACATGCACACACCTGTGCATATGCACATACAAGCATGTGTGCGCACACACATGACGGACAAGCAGGAATGGAATCATTTGACATGTTAACATAATGACACATGTGAGTCAAAAAGGTATTTAATCTGTAACTGAAAATCATATGTTGTATTTTGTCTCTTTCTGTTTCAGCAAAACTATGACAAGATGTGAGGAATTGTCATCTGTGTATGTGTGTGTGTTTCAGTCATGGAGATGGTGGGGGAGGACTCACCAGAGTCTCTACAGGTCAAAGGTTACTGGGACCCCAAGAAAATGGGGGCTGGCCCCAGACCCAAATCCTGTGAAGTTCCTAACATCAAGTGAGCAGTTCAGCATTGATTTGCCAGTTTAGCGTTGATTTGCCCATGTTTTTGCTTGGCCCAAGAAGAGGCTACACTAATCACTGTACCATGTAGATTGGGAAATTTGTTTGGAATTTTCAAGCCTGATGACAAGCATAGGTTGCTGTAAATGCATATTTGAAATTCTGAGATCTCAAATTTGACCTGTCCATGCAAAATGTGCTAATGTACTGATGAACGGCATTTTCTTGTTTTATGGACAACCTTGATGGGCCCTTGTTGAAAGCCCTTGAAGTACTGAGCTTTTTTATTACCATTCCCACTACTGCCAAGCATATTATTAGTGCACCAAGTCAGGTTTTTGAAACTCTGGTGTTAGAAAAATAAGGAAAGAAAGAGACCAATACTGCATGTGTACATTGCTTAACATTTTGTACAGAAATCAAGTAATGGACGTTGCATTTGCGCAAGTATCTGTTTTGGTTAATGTTTACAACAGACCATTATGGTTTATTTCTGCATTATGGGAAAGCTGACATCCATGTGTAGCAACCTCAATGTTGACTCTTGACTTCTTGTTCATCTCACACATGGCCACTGAAGTTTGAAGGGGAAAGGCACATCTATACACTAAACGCAGCTTGGTGGGCCATTGTTATCGGTTCAGTGGTACCTGGGCTGCTGAATCGTCCACATGGACTGACCCCTGTTTGTGTCGTTTGTAGTCGATCACCACACAAGCAGGAAACTATGATCATTCAAAAACCTGTAACGCTTGAAACAGAACACGTAGCAAACTGCGGCCACATTTGCAACAGCAAATGTTCTCTAATGGAGCATCTAACCACTTGAAGCTGCCCAGTAACCTGCATGCCAGTGAAATTGAGAGTCGCCATAAAGGTGGTTTACTGTAGCAGCAGACGGGCGGAAGGGGGCAGAATTATAGTCGCCCAGTTAAAAGTGTGGTGAGATGGTAGGGAAAACAGCTTACCCAGAGCAAGTGGACCAAAAGGTCATGTGACCATGATTTCTTTCAGAATTTGATAAAGAAGCTGATGCAGTTTTTTGTTGTTTGTTGGGTTTTTTGGACACATTCTTTTCTTAGGATGTGACCCTTCTTTTCCCAGTATGAATTAACAGTCCTGAAAGACCAAGTGTGGTTGGCTGAGGCCTTCTTTTAAAAGCTATAGTATACCTTCTGATTTAGATTTGCCTCCAGTGAAACGTAAGAGAGGAACAAGCCAGTGAACAGTCCCCAAAATGTCATTGAAATGGTTTCAGACTTTGAATGTTAAAAATTATATACATTATAGAATAACTAGTCATTGTTGCATGCATGATACTGCCTACAACTGTGGAAGTTAAGAGAGACAGTGACCAAGTTGGTGTGACTGAGGCCTAAAAACGTCCCAAAAATGTCCCCAGTAAATGTCATTGAAATGGTTTCAGACTTTGAATGTTAAAAAGCATTATAGAATAACAGTCAGTATGCATGATTGCCACAACTGTGGAAGTTAAGAGACCATGTAATGATTGCCATTGCTTCGGACTGCAGCAGCTGAAGTTATTAATTGTGCACTAGTAACGGACATGTTCCTCCCTCCTCTCTCATGTGAGGACTGTTATTGTATGCCATATTGTGTATATGTTGAACTGAACATGATTATCTTGATAAATACATGATAGTAACCAATGGTTTTGGATTGATGCATGAAATTGCCAGAAAATCACAGGGGGGAAAAAAATCGTTACGGTTCAGTGTTGTATTGCAGCATCTACCCCTCGCAAGAGCAGGAGCCAGTCGGGGGCCAGCACATTCCTGTTTCCAACACACGGGGTCCCTACCGGACCTGACTGTTCTGCACTTTCCCCTCCCCTCTCACCACCCCACTGGACGCCGAGGATAACGCCGGGGGCTATGGGGGCAGCAGCTCCCCCTCCAGCCTCTCCCCCACCTCCCCTCACCACATGACCATGCCCCCCCCCCCAGAGCCCCCAGTCTCCTGCGCAGAGGCGGCGGCACGTGCAGAGCGTTCCTTCCCCGCTGGTGCTGAACAATGGCAACCAGATGCACGGGCCTCTGTCTCTCCTCCGGTGAGTGGCACTTATTGAAAAATTTTGGTGGTGGTTTTTTTTTTTTTTTTTTTTTTTTTTTTTTTTTTTTTTTAATTTAAGGGTGGGGGTTTGGGGTCTTCTGCTCATAGGCACTTTAGTGTGATTGGTATTTAGTTTTGTACAGTGGAGTTTTGATACTGCTTTTTTTCCCCCTTTTTTGTATTTTTTTTTTTGTTTTTGTTTTTATGCTGTTTCAATGTTGTGCATATATATGTGGAGAAGAAAGAAGAGTTACTACCAAAGGGTGACCATGCCAATACCTTTTTTGTGTGTGTTTACCTTTGCGTCTGTTTTCTCTTGTGTCTGTGTTGTTTCACGAGAGGTTTTTCTACATAATTAATGCTTTACGGATACTAACTGAATTATTTGCCCATATCTGACCAAGGGAAAACTAAGTACTTGATGATCTGTTTGACTTAATAATTGATGTGGTTTAGTAATATTTACATGTGGCAAAGTGCATGCATGGCGTAAATTTTTGTTTTGTGTTGAAGTTTAATGTTATTGAACTTACATGTGTAACAAGCATGAATGTGAGAATTGTTTGTTATGTAATGATTACATTTGTGAGTTTCTATGCGCTTTGGCATGTATGAACGCATAAATAGGTATGTGTGCATATGTGTACGCATGCACGCGAGTGCACGTGCACACACACACACACACACACACACACACACACACACACACACACACACACACACACACACACACACACAGTCTCTCTCGCTCTTACACACACACACATGACTGACTGAAACCAATTTATTGTCAGATTAACTCTAAAGTTGTACTGACTCACACACACACATACAAACTCACACACACACACACACACACACACACACACACACACACACACACACACACACACACACACACACACACACACAAGCACTGTGAATCTCTCTTTACACAGAACATTTCGTACGTAAATTTTGTAGGCAAGACTTCTGTCAGGAGGCAGGTTTGTTTAGTTGCAAACTGAGACGACTGGAGGTGGAAATCTAAACAAATCTTAAATAAGTGTTAGTAAACCACAAAAAAAAAAAAAAACCATGGACAAACAAATCACAAGACAAAACGCGATGAGTTTTGTCTTGTGATTGATTTGTCCATGGGTTTTTTTTTGCGGTTTGCTATCATTTAAGATTTGTTCAGGTTTTTTGTTTGTTTTGTTTTTTAAATGAGGGCATGATAGTTGTACTGTTCAAACCTCATACACCTCCTCCACTCCGCCTCCTCCTGTCCCCTCCCTGTTTTCTCCTCCAGCCTTTTGAACAACCACTATGGCAACTCTTGTCAGTCAATCAGTCAGATTCTCAATGTTTTTCTTTGCTCTGTTTTCTTTTTTTTTTATGGTGTCATGCCAGTGTTAATTTTCACTTTGGCCCTACACCCACATTCTTTCATTGCCTTGGTTTTGGCAGGACTCTTGATTTCTCCACAAATTGGCATTTTTTTGTTTTTGTTTTTTTGTTGTTGTTGTTTTTTTTTTTTTGCTGTCCCAACCTCTGCGCCACCTGAGAGGCAGTGCACCCATGCTGCTCATTCTGACACCCCGTTCACAGCCACAGCCTGGTCGGCCCCCGTCGCAGCCCCGGCACCGGCAATCCAAAGGAGCAGTCAGTGTCAAGTCGTCCAGAGGCAACCCACTGGAGGAGACACTGCACTGCTGCTGAGTCACTTCGGTGGTGTTCAGTGGCGCCTGTTCTGATCTAACATACGCAGGACCCACCTACTAAAAGCCCCCTACTGACGACAATAGTTGCTTAGTCGCGGAGCCGGCGTGAGTGAGTTCTCCTTCCGGAGGGCGCTACCATGTCCGTCCAACGACAGCCCCCATGGACTCGCTGATAGCGGTGACCCCGACGGCACCAAACCAAGACCACAGGCGTGAAGAGGACATCGAAATTGAGGTCACCATGAGAGCAGGGCATGAAGGGCCACAGAATTTGAGACATTTTTTTTTTATGCCAATCAGTGAGAATGAGGATGATTAACCCGTTCACTGCCTGAAAATATTACAACAAAAGGCTTTCCCTGTGCCAGGAAAATCTAATGATTTGGGGGTAATAATTAACAAAACATTCTAGCTCAGAAACTACAAAAGATATAAAAATGAAATATATATGATTTTTGAAGGAAACTGAAAGGAGATTTTGAATCTGCACTTCTTTTGTTTTAATTTTGATAATAAAAAAAATTCAGGCATTTAGATTTGGATAGATTTTTTTGCACAATCAAAAACATATGTATTTACCACTACAGCTTCACATTCAAAAAAGAACATAAAGCGAAAAAGTTGAAAATAAAGTTTGTATTGTCACACTACACCTGTAAATAAAGTAAAACAGTCTAGAAGTCTATCAAGACACTTGCACCCCATGCAGACAGGTCAGTCCATGACCACGCCCCCTCAACCACCACCACACCCCCTTGCTGGACTTCAATCCTCTCTTTCACTCCTCTTCCCCTATCTTTCCTGCTGCCCCATGTCACGCCGCGAGCAGGCCGCGCTCCCCTCTCGCGCTGACTAACATGTCACTGGGCCACTCGCACACAGTGCAGAGTACACACTAGGCCAGCTCGTTTGACGCTGGAAACCAGTCAGCTTAATGCACTCTTGAGATCGATCGCACAGCACGACTCAGTAACTGACGAATATGGTCGGCAATTCCATCACTATCATCATCTCACCTTCATGCTCAAGTGAGTTGTTGAATAAAAGATTATTATCTTTTGTCAAAAATGATAAGCAGAGCCTGCTCAGCTGTGTAAGTACGTTGATATGGTCGCTACGCTCATCGAAGGTTGCGCCGCCATCTTTGCAAGCGAGACAAAGCTGACCGGTCATCCTGTCAGTGATGAGAATAAATGGACTTTTCCCTCATGTGTGGTCATTTGCATATTATTTTAATACTGTAGACATATAAGGCTTACTACGCACACTCTATTTCAGTCCTTTGATAGGAATAGTAACGAATGAAAATTCAAGAAAAAGGCATGACATCAGTGGACAGCCCATAGGCACTGGGAGTACATTTTTATTGTGGCATCAGCTGACGGCTTAAAGGCACTCTACGGGTTAAGATGATGCTATGGATTTCCATTTTGGTCTGAGACTACATGACAGGGCTGTACTCTACGCTTCCTTTCGTAATATATCCCGGCGTCAACCAGGCCGAGAGATACAGGCACCTGCAGTGTTGGTCAGAAAATTTGAGCAACACTCTCAGAAACGCATCCAATAAGTGGATGAAACTCAACTGTGTGGTCCCAGTCTTCCCAACTGAGTCTGCAGCAAACTGAACTCTGGGTAGCAGCCGGTTGGGGCAGAAAAGCCCACATGACTGATGGGATTCAAACCCACGACCTCCCAGCCGGAAGTCCGCGACGCTAACCACTTGGCCACAACGGCTGGTAATTGGCAGATTTTTAGCAAAAGCTGAAACTGGAATCAGGAAAATAAATCTTTTCTGGGGAAGAAAAGTGAAGAATGAAAAAAAAAAAAAAAAGCATTCAAATATTTGGAGCTTGGTCGCATATCCAGAATGCTAACAGATGAAGCTTCAGTCACAAGGTCTTGTGATCTTTGTGAGAGCGTTTTTTTCTTACCAGCAGAAGGCTTTGAAGGCAGGGTTATGTTGAGCTCTGAAGTCATCCATTGTTAAGACGCTGCAAGAGAGAAAAAAAATCTGACAAAGCTGTATGAGCAAATGGTTCTGGTTTTGGTTCTGGTTGGACTGAACAGTGGATGATATACCGGGGGATCACATATTTGGTTCAGATTGTTCCATTTTGAAAACAGGTTTTGAAATTCTGTTTCTCCCAGGAGGGATATGTCTGCCGCCTTCCCCTCCCTTTCCTTCTGCTCTCTCCCTCAGCTTTGGATGGGACTTTGTGTGGAATGACAGGGGGGGTTGTGTTTCAGTGTTGCTGCAGTTGATTGTTGTGAGGGAGGGGTAGAAACTCTTTTTCTTGTTGCTAAACAAGGAGAGATTTGATTTTGTATGTATTGTGTATGCTTTTGTAGAGATGTGATAAACGAGACAGGAGACAAGTTTCATATGGTAAACAGCGCAGTAAACATGCAGATTTAAGAGCAGAACTTATACACAGAAAATACACTAATGTAACATAGGTCAGTAAATTTTGCTCATTCTCTGGTCGGTAGATTACATTCTTAAATTTGTGTGAGTTTATAAGATTAAATGAATCTGTTTAGCTCTGTTGATTTTGCCATTCAGCCATTGGGGTTACACCAAACTGCACTTCCTTTTTCGCTACAGATAGTATGTATTTGTTTGTGTGTGGGTTTTTTTCCCCTCCTTTTTTTTTCCCTTTTGGTTTTTATCCTCCATGCCCCCAAAGGGTTACAGGATAAATAATCTGTGTGTGCGTATGTGTGTGTGTGTGTGTGTGTGTGTGTGAGAGAGATATATGACATGCATGTTGGGGTACCTGGATTGCCTTGGCCTTTTGTTTTTTTTTCCACTAGCTCGGTAACACTTTTAGGTCTGTGTTGCTCTTGTTTGAATGTTGGGCTTTGGAAGTAAGGTAACATGATTTTTCCAACAAAGAAGTGTGTAGACATGCAACATACATATCAATTGTACAGCCACACACACACACACACACACACACACACACACACACTGAGTTGGGGGGGGAAAATTAATGGGAGACTGACATAGCAAGATTGAAACCAAACTGATGTTTTGTTATTTGAGCTGTAAGAAAGTGATGTATATTTGCAGTTTGAGTTGTAAGAAAGTGGGCATAGGTCTGCGGTTTGAAGTGGCTGTGCATCTGCAGTTTGAGTGGTAAGAAAGTGTGGATGTTCATCTGCAGTTTGAGTTGTAAGAAGTGGATGTTCATCTGCAGTTTGAGTTGTAAGAAAGTGGATGTTCATCTGCAGTTTGAGTTGTAAGAAAGTGGATGTTCATCTGCAGTTTGAGTTGTAAGAAAATGGATGTTCATCTGCAGTTTGAGTTGTAAGAAAGTGGATCTTCATCTGCAGTTTGAGTTGTAAGAACATGGATGTGCTTCTGCAGTTTGAGTTGTAAGAAAGTGGATGTTCATCTGCAGTTTGAGTTGTAAGAAAGTGGAGTACATCTGCAGTTTGAGTTTGTAAGAACATGGATGTTCATCTGCAGTTTGAGTTGTAGGAAAGTGGATGTGCATCTGCCGTTTGAGTTGTAAGAAAGTGGAGGTACAACTGTAATTTTGAGTTGCAATAAAGTGGTTATACTCTGCAGTCTGAGTTGTAAGAAAGTGGTGATGCATCTGCAGTTTGAGTTGTAAGAAAGTGGAGGTACATCTGCAGTCTGAGTTGTAAGAAAGTGGTGATATGTCTGCAGTTTGAGTTGTAAGAAAGTGGTGATACATCTGCAGTTTGAGTTGGTGATACGTCTGCAGTTTGAGTTGTAAGAAAGTGTAGGTACATCTGCAGTTTGAGATATAAAAAAGTGGAGGTACATCTGCAGTTTGAGTTGTAAGAAAGTTGAGGTATATCTGCAGTTTGAGTTGTAAGAAAGTGGTGATATGTCTGCAGTTGAGTTGTAAGAAAGTGGAGGTACATCTGCAGTTTGAGTTGTAAGAAAGTGGATGTGCATCTGCAGTTTGAGGTGTAAGAAAGTGGATGTACATCTGCAGTTTGAGTTGTAAGAAAGTGGAGGTACATCTGCAGTTCGAGTTGTAAGAATGTGGAGGTACATCTGCAGTTTTGAGTTGTAAGGAGGAGAGAGTTATGATCTGCAGTTTGAGTTGTAAGAAAGTGGATGTGCATCTGCAGTTTGAGTTGTAAGAAAGTGGAGGTACATCTGCAGTTTGAATTGTAAGAAAGTGGAGATACATCTGCAGTTCGAGTTGTAAGAATGTGGAGGTACATCTGCAGTTTTGAGTTGTAAGGAAGTGGATGTGCAACTGTAGTTTGAGTTGTAAGAAAGTGGATGTGCATCTGCAGTTTGAGATGTAAGAAAATGGATGTGCATCTGCAGTGTGAGTTGTAAGAAAAATGGATGTGCGTCTGCAGTTTGAGTTGTAAGAAGTAAGAATGTGGAGGTACATCTGCAGTTTGAGTTGTAAGAAGATGGAGGTGGGTCTGCAGTAGTTAATGTCATTGTGACAAGGCACTTGTGCATGGCTAGAGTGGCAAGAAATTTCCAGTTGCACAATCACTTGAGAAATAATTGGATGATACCATTGACATGGATTTTTCAATGTTAGATAGAAATGTCAACATTTTGTGTGCATCTTTTTGAGAATTACTAAAGAAATTGAATTAAAAAGGCAGTGTGGAAAAATGATAAGCGCAGTGATACTAATGTTAGCTTGTGTTGTATCATGTGTTGTATGATTTGTCACATGGCCTGAAGCCAATAGAGATAGAATTCATGTATACAGTGTTTTTGTTTTTGCAAGGATTCAGAATTAAAATGTCAAGCTTTAGGTGCCAGTAGTTGAGAATTGATTGTTCCTCAGTTTTGCAACAGCATGCATGACAAAGCAGTTAACATGAGTTAGCACCTTGCGATCAGCCTTATGCCTCCAAATGCCATTTAAAACTTTTCATGTTTTTGTCTCTTGGAAATTCTGTGTATCAGTGGATCATGTGGAAGAATTCGATTTAACCCTTTGACTGCATGTTTAGATGAACTAAAGAAGAACTGGCTTTGCCAAAGGCGTTGTGCTAGTGTGGGGTAATAGTTCACAACACATTGTAGCATCAGAGCTACTAATTATGAAATTTTGTAATATGTATTACTGAAGCGTAGAATTTAATCAAGAATCAAAGCAAACCAATTATATGCCAGATTTGGATTTAGTAACATGCCTGAATCAGTCAACACTAAATAGATTTAAGGGGGAAAGAAAGGAAAAAAAGACCACATGTAGAGAATAAGTAACTGACAAGTTCGCCACTACTTTAAAAAACGTAACTGTAAGTGGCAACTAAGCCCCTCAAATGTAAGGAAGTCCAGTATACTGAAAAGGAGTTTGTGTTTTTGACGCGTTTGTCACTTTGTGTCCATTTTCAGATTGTAATAAGCGTAAACAAGCGAGTGTGTGTTTTATTTTCAGTACATGTTTGTTATGGATATTTAGAAGTACATACATGCATTGCCTTCAAGACATGTCAAAACAACAGACATTATGTTCATTTCTTACTTTAAACGTTTTAGTGTTAGGTGCTGATGTATAACCGTCTGCTTTTCCTAGAAAATTATTCCAGTGAGCCTATTAACTGCTGTATAAATAGATTTTCTATCTGTGTAACAGGGATCCCAGACCATATGTCGGTAGAGGGGACCCTGTAAAAGCTTGATTAATGCATTAACTGTGTGTGTTTTTTGAGCTGAGTAAGAAGTTAAAAAAAAAAACAAAAAAAAAAGCAACAACAAAAAAAACCCAACTGAAACAGTATGAGAAAAAAAGAAAAAAAAAACACAGTGTAAGTGCTGCATGTTGTATGACGGGCCACAGTTACTGAAGAATCTCAGATATCATCATTTCATGTGATGGGCTGAGGCAGTCAGCAGGGTAATGAATAGAGTGCCATAGACTGACTGAATTAAGAGGTTTGTGGAAGTGACTAAATGAACAGGTTTGTGGAAGATGAGAAGATGGGAATGACGTATTGACCTGTTCCGTTTGCATCCTGACAGGAGTGATGTGAATTTTCGTTGTCCAGATTGAGTTTTGCTTACAGTACTGGCGTGACCTGCTGGTTTTGTGTTAGTGGTGTTAGTTTTGGTGGTGGTGTGTGTGTGTTTTTTTATTTTGTGAATGTTGTGAGTGGCTTGCCCTCTGCTTTATAGGTGGACCCCAGTAGATTGCCTGTGGACCCCCGCATCGCTCAGCAGTATATGTTGCACATGCATCAGAAACGCCAGCGCTCACCCCACCACCACCACCACCACCACCACCCCCCCAGCACCACCATCTTCCCGCGTCAAAAGGCATGAGCAAGAACAGCGCCACTGTGGGTCCTTCTGTGGTGGGGGGGTGGGGTGGGGGCAGGACTTGGGGTGGGGGAGGGTGTCATGGGTCAGGGACAGTTGATTGGTTCACCCCCCCTACGAGCCTCGCCCCCACAGGCCGTGCCGCAGGTGCATATAACTGCCTGTCTTGCCTCTGAACAGGTGGGTTGTCTCCCCTTATCCATTCTCTCTTCTCTCTGGCTCCATGTTAATGTATGTCTCCACTAGCTGTGATTTTTCAGTTTGGTATTGCTGCCCTGCTTGGAAACTTAACACCCAGTTAGGAAGTGTGCGCCTCCCTGCTGCTGCCCCATTCCCTAGTTGGATGTTTACAGTGGAGCTGTGTGCAGCATTCTCAAAATCCTGTTGACTGAGATGTAAGAAGACATCAATTACTGTCACATGTCCATGATGGCTTGACAGATGTGAAGCCTATTGTTTATGAAATTTGCTGGTCACTTGTGCGTTTACTTGTGTACTTGATCAAGTACTTGATCAGAACTCAACTTTCCTGTGATGTAGTTAGTAAGATGTAAGACTGCAAGTAAAACGCCAGATAGAAGTCTTGTGATGTAATTGATAAGAAGTGAAATTACAAATGGAACTCCACTTTGTATTCTTGTAATGTGGTCAGTAAGATGGCTGACTATAGACAAATAATAGGTGCTCCACTCGGGTGAGGTCAACCTTTAAAGGAAAGGCAGTGAAATTTACCATCACTTGTGGCCATTGTCTTACTTAAGTATCTCCCTTTGGTAGAAGATTGCTAGGGAAGGCATTCAAGTTTCCCACTTAATTTCACTGTTTCGTTGTGGAAGGGGCAGGGGTGTATTAATGTTGATAAAAGCTTTCCTTAACCCTTCACACCGCCAGACGTTCTTTTTTGCATGAATCCCCATCGCCAGCTAGTTTTTGAGAAGAAGTATAATTTCATACCAGCATGTTTGAAACTCGGATATCTCAGGCACTAATTGATGGATTTACATTCTGTTTTTTTTTTAAGTGGAGGGGAAACACTGTACTTTTGTAATATTATAATATATAAATAATGATTTGTCAAGTACAATTTCTTTTTTTTGTAATTTGAAGTAAAAAAAAAAATGCAAACAAAATTTTGAATGTTATCTTTCATCTCAAC
The DNA here is from genome assembly GCA_016801955.1 of Conus betulinus. NCBI lineage: Eukaryota > Metazoa > Mollusca > Gastropoda > Neogastropoda > Conidae > Conus > Conus betulinus. The sequence continues at coordinate 149,740 of JADBJO010003165.1, read as the reverse complement.
ATAAAAAAGAAGTAAGCATGCCAACAAAGTCTGAAAAAGGAAGGAAAAATAGTCCACCCAACAAATGAAGGCCATAAGGTATGTAATATCCATCAAAAGAATGAAATATACAGCCTCAAAACCACATACTCCACATCACATCACCAGCAATTTTTTCAGACAAACGATAATTCCATACCAGCATGTTTGAAATGCAAATATCTCTCAGGAACAAATTGATGGATTTTATTCTGTGTTTTTTTAAGTGGAGGGGAAACACTGTTCTTTTTTTGTAACATTATTATATATAAGTAATGGTCTGTCCAGAACAATTTCAATTTTTTTTGTAATTTGAAGTAAAAAGAAATGCAAAACAAAATTTTGAATGTTATCTTTCATCTCAACATGAAAAAGAAGTAAGCATGCCAACAAACTCTGGAAAAGGAAGGAAAAATAGTCCACTCAACAAATGAAGGCCATAAAGTATGTAATATCCATCAGAAGAATGAAATATACAGCCTCAAAACCACATACTCCACACATCACATCACCAGCAATTTTTTTTTAGAAAAAAATGATAATTTCATACCAGCATGTTTGAAATGCAAATATCTCAGGAACTAATTGATGGATTTACATTCTGTTTTTTTTTAAGTGGAGGGGAAACACTGTTCTTTTGTAATATTATAATAAATTAGTAATGATTGTCAAGAACAATTTCAATTTTTTTTGTAATTTGAAGTAAAAAAAAAAAAATGCAAAACAAAATTTTGAATGTTATCTTTCATCTCAACATGAAAAAGAAGTAAGCATGCCAATAAACTCTGAAAAAGGAAGGAAAAATAGTCCAGTCAACAAATGAAGGCCATAAGGTATGTAATATCCATCAGAAGAATGAAAAATACAGCCTCAAAACCACACACTCCACATCACATCACCAGCAATGTTTTTTAGGAAAACAATAATTTCATGTCAGCATGTTTGAAATACAGATATTTCAGGACCTGATATCAGGGAAGGCATCAGGGAAGAAGAGCTGGAAATAGTCCACAGGTTGAAACCAATCTGTGTTCACCAGCACCCCTGAAACAACAATCAGAGGAATAATTACTGATATGACCTATGAAATGATGCAGAAAAGCACACACACACACACACACACACACACACACACACACACACAAAAAACATCAAACACACACACACACACACACACACACACACACACACACACACACACACAACACAACACGCTCACACACAACACACACACACACACACACACACACACACACACACCACACACAACATGCTCACACACACACACACACACACACACACACACACACACAAACACCACTTCTTACACAAAAAGGGAATAGCACACACACACACACACACACACACACACACACACACCACCACTTCTTACACAAAAAGAGAATAGCACACACACACACACACACACACACACACACACTCACACACAACTTATACCCCACTGGTACTCACATGAAAGAAAGAAAAAGGGCATACACACACACACACACACACACACACACACACACACACACACCACAAAACAACATGCTCACACACACACACACACACACACACACACACACACACACACACACCACACACACACCACACTTCTTACACAAAAAGGGAATAGCACACACACACACACACACACACACACACACACACACACACACACACACACACAACTTATGCCCCACTGGTACACACATGAAAGAAAAAAAAAAAGGGAACACACACACACACACACACACACACACACATCTATCTTTCATTCTCACTTTTGAAAGCAATAATTTTTATGAAAACAAAGTCATTCACTTGCCTGTTGGCCTCTGGAACCTGGGAAGCCATTCTCCTGGGGCGCACGAGTCAAACTGGTCATACAACTCCCAGGCGAACTTGTCTCTGGCTGGCCTAGTTTGCCGTAGTTGCACACCTCTGCCACGTGTCACTCTGCCACGCCCCCTTCGACCCTGCCGCCTTTGTACACCAGATGTGCTCGCAGTCAGTTGCCTCTGAGCCCTCCGTGTTGTTTGACCCCTGACCGTTACACTTTCAGTCGTCTCACTCACACTGCTATCGTGTCAGTCTGCGTTGGCTCGTCGCCAACTGCACGCGAGCCCACTGTCTGCCTGCCTGCGCCTCTCCTTGCCACACCTCTAACTGGGTCAGCCACGCTTTCTTCCGACTCGGTTGAGCTTTCATTGTCCGACAATATATCTCGGTCACCATCTGGGTGTTCTTCATCCGAATCAGGATCAACTGACCGTCTACTCAACATTTCCAGCACCTGATCAGTAGTAAATGTACGACGAGGCTGAGTACCTGAAGTGCTTGGTTGTGAGGCCATAATGAATGAAAAACTTGTCAACAGAAATCGATAAAACCACACGACTTGAACACCGCTCTGACGAAGCTAATGGCTGTGAGGCATGCGTCAGTGAATACCGGAACTATGACTGTTATCGACGGCTTTCTATCTCGGTAAGTTCGAGAGTGAGAGTACCGAGAGTTAGGTCACCCTACCTTGTCGCCAAAAGGCGCCCATGGCGCTCTGCCATTATGGTCGCCAAAACGCGCCCATGGCGGTGAAAGGGTTAATAAAACAAACTTTTGGTGAAGTCAGGAATGATTTAGAAACCAGAAGTTGATGTGTGAATAACACTGGTTTGAGAGCCGATAGAAACATTTCTGACTTTCTAATGACTGCATAGTGTCACTTTCTGCTGTGTAACTTAGTGCATAGTATGCCATTGTATTGTATGTTGTTGTAGTTGTGTAATACCTCAAATAACAGACGGAATCCTCCGTTTATGATGACATTATGTTTTCTGCCATTCCTAGAATTAATTCTTTTCCATTAGTATAGTACTTGTAGTAGTTCTGTGCTCTTAAAGCTTTCTAGTTTGTAGAAGTTGTATCATGTTTGCTCTGTTATGAATGCTCAAACACTGGATAATGTGATACTGAGAACATATGATTGTGTTAAAATTGTGCTAAGATATCAGAGCTATAACAGTGGGTGGGTGGGTCTGCAATGCTCAGTATTTGAAAAAGAAAAAGGGATAGCATTTGTTTGAGACTGAAGAAAATAAAACATTCTGGAACTCCCATGCAAGATTTTTTTAGAAAATACATTGTTTTTGACTGAAAGGGCACAGAGGTAATATAGTCTTGTTCTGTGTATTTCTTTCTCTTTGAGTACTGAATATAGGCTGTCATTACTTCCCTTGGTTCCTGAGTTCTTACTACAGTATTGTTCCTTTCATTCCTGGGTTTCTGGGGGAAGTACTTATTTGAACCCGACTTTGGTTTTTCTTACATCTTAAAAAAAATATTCATTTTTATATACCCGTTGTATGCAGAATTGAACACAGATTTTCATGAGAGTCAGAGTTTGAACTTGAGTCCGTGCTGCAACAGACAGACAATGACAAACGTAACATTTAGAGTGTCACATGTAAACAAAACCAATAAACAGACACAAACAAACAAATACACCAGACATACGCATGCACAAGTGTGTAAACTTACGTTCTGGAGTTCTGATCTCTGACACTTGCGAAGGACAAGATATCTATTCAAACTTTGTCACATTGTCTTTGGTGTCACAGCGCGATTGTCACATCAGTAGTAATCACACACGTCACTACTAATTGCGCAGTGGTGTTCATGTTTGCTCAGAATCACATCGACACCAGTGTAACTAAAAACATAAAAAAACGAGCCACACTATGCTACTTCTACGTGTCATGAACTACTGCACACTGTCAACACATCAGTGAGTGTGTCTCCTTGTCACTTTGTCATATGTCACACACTGGTCTGCGTCATCTTCTGCCATCTTGTTCAGACAAGTGCAAGAGAAAGTGAGACCCCGGCAGGCGGACAGGTTTATAAACAACCGTCCTGGCGTCCCTGGTTGCAAAAAAAAACTGGCCGGCACGACTGTAGGAAGGTATGGGAGCTCGCCAGTTTAGCTCCCTGTTGTATTCAAGGGTGCTTTTTAGCCTCGCCGATACACCGGCGTGTCATATTCAAAGGGTTAAACGATATCTATGAAAAATCGCCCTTTCCTTTCTGAGACAAAATCAGTTTGTAACATATTGATTTTGATGTTGTCATGAACATAACATTGGTGTCATTAGAGTAAATTTTGCCAGAGGTTGACCTGAAAGATATATGCCTATGTCCTGTCCATGTTTCCATTCATCTCTCACCATCATCCTTTTCCTCTCATCATTCAGACCCATATCTTTATTCACAGATAGGCAGGTTATACAGAAGTCAAAAAAAAAAAAAATTAGTTATCTACAGCTTGTTGCCATTTGTTTATTTAAAGAGAGAGTGGGGGGATAGAGACAGAAGTGAGAAAATGACATAATTTCCCTATTGAAGATGAAACTTTGCATTATAGTTGATTCAGAACAGTTATCTAAACTACATCAAAACCTGTCCATAAATGGTGTACGCTACTGCCATGTTTGTATTTTGGGCGACTGCGGTTTTGTTCAGCCCAGTTCTGGAGTGATAGAATCAGATTGCCACTGTGGGGATGCCTGAGGGCTCTCACAGTCTGAATTGTGTCGCCTTGCCTTCTAGAGAACTGGTGCTGATGATTATTTCCTTTTGACCATCACTGTCTTTGACTTTTGCTTTTTTATTTTGTTTTGTTTTTGTAAATTATGTCTTAACTATTGTCTGTTGATTTTCTGCATTTATGGCCCTTTGAGGTGTCTTTTTAAAGAAAGTCTTCACTCATTTTTTTTTCCTGTTACACATATGAAATGCCTTTTTTCCCCTAAAATTTTGTAGCTCAGATCTTGGGACTAGGTTTTGAGAATTTATGAATTGTCCAGAGTGGACACTAGCTGTCCATCTACATTGCCTGTTTCGCATTTTTTTTGGGGGGGGGGAGATTTTATATGACTGCCGACCCTCCCAAAATGTTTTCTGCAAATTTTCCAATTCAAACATGATTTTAATCCTGAATTTAGTGAAAAGTCAAGAGTTTCAAAATGTTGTATACGAACATGGTATTGGGGGAGGGGGAGGGGGGGGGGTCATTTTTTTGAAAAGGACTGATAAAAATATTGCGGAATAAAGCCCAATAAAGTTATGTGGATGTAGGCAATTAAATGTATTTGAAATTCAGTTTCTTGTTAAACCCCACACATTTGTCAACTGAAACAAAAAGGAATCAGTAATGCCTTCAGTCTGAAGTTGCCTTCTTTTTAACTTACCTGTGCACCTCATCCCATGGGTCCTGAAATTTGACTCCAGGAGGTTGGCAGCTGTGGTTATATTGTTCATGTATTTTATTTTTCCTTTTTTGTGCGTATGTATTCAGGGGATGACAGACGAAGCAGAATAGCGGGTGTCTTTGGCGTCATCTGCTGCCTGAAGCTGTCAGTAGATGTGCTACTCTAAGTTCATGTCAACAGTTCTGACATATATGTCATGTTTTTCTTTTTTCCCCAGGACTTGCAGTTTTCAAAGATGTGGACACAGTCTTGTTTTTTTCGATGTGTGGTGACAGTCTCGACAGCCCCTTTGTGACCATCCAGGCTATAAGAAAACTGAAACCGTTGCAGTCTATGAATGTTAATGTGCTTTCAAAGGATATCTTTTTTTTTTTTTATCTTTTTCCCCATGACCACCATGATTGAGCTTTTGATAAAGGGCAAGAAAATTTATGACCTGTACACCTTCAGTTACACAGTATTTTCATTATTTAACATGTTTACTACTGACTTTCGACTCAAATACCCTGATTGCACCTGAAAGACTGGAATCTCCCAGGGGTGTCTGTCTTGGAAGCTGTGCATTGTGTACTTTGGTGTCACACATTTTGTTGGCTGTCCAGAACCAAAGAGGCTATCAAGTAATGAATTTTATCAAGTGACAACTCTTTGGCTAGAACAAAAAAAAGTGGACAAGAAACTTCTGAATGAAACCAAACTGTCAAAGAAATGGCAGTGGGAAAAGTGAAGGAAGAGAAGACAGTCTAAAATGGCTGTGAACTTCCTGGTTGAAGGAAAAGGAAGGAGGGCGCTTGTGCATGGAGGCAGTTCACTTGTCATGTAGAAAAATGCCGTTTATCTTAGATTTACAGTTACAGATTATTACTGATGCTACTTGTAATGTAATTCTAGGTAAAAGTTTTATGTTGTTTTGAACAGGTGGGTATTTCAGTGTGACAGAAAGACAGAGGTATGCTTCAAATGTTTGTAGTAGTTATTTAGATATTGCACATATTTAGGGTTATTGTTATATACTGCATTTTGCTTCTGCTTGCAAAGTTCCTGCAAGGAAGATAAAAAAAAAAGTCTGTGTAAAGAATGCAAGTACTTTGGTACTTGTTACCGTGTGTGTTGTATGTGTATGTGATGTTCATGTTGTAGTTATACGCTGGTTGATCAGAAATCGCGATACATATTTGGTGTTGTGCCAGTGACCTTAGTAAAACTTCAGGCGGAGATTTGATTTCCCACATCTGGCATGTAGTTTTTGTAGACTTCTATTGTTTTTTTCTGTATGTGTTCATATTTTGTTCCTGCTTTTAGTATATCATGATTTCTGGTTTTCAGACTGTTGCATATCCAGATTTGTATGTGATGGGATGCTCTGAAGTTACCCTACACTTTCTCTGTGTACAGCCTTCCATGACACAGTATCGCAACAGTGTGACAGAGGCTGGCTGCCAGTCGCCCACCTCCCCTCATTCCGCTCCCTCCCTCCTTCTCCCCCGCCCAGTCCCCAGTGCTGCCTCCTGCTGCCAGCCTCCAGAACTCACCCTTTGCTGAGGCTTACTATATGCAGCAGCAACAGCAACAACAGCAGCAGCAGCAGCAGACCAGTGCTCTGCAGCATCAGTTGAACAGTTCAACATGGTGAGTTCTGTGGGAAGACTCGGAATAAATCAGAAGAGGGGTCAGAGAGTATCCTGACCGGCATTGAAGTCTCAGAATGGTGGAAAAGCCCTACACCAGAATGTTGGTGCAGGTTGTGGGACTGAGGTTACTATTCATGGATGAGACCTGCAAGTACTAGGTTTTTTAACAATGGACAGGGGAAAGAAACCACAATTACCATGAAGTATGAAGTCTTTGCTGATGGTAATTGTTTGCTTTCTTGTAATAGAAATTACCTTATTGACCCAAGCAGTGTTAAAATGTTTAGTGGAAAGCAAAGAATTTCCTGCCTTGGCCCATCTTGGCCAGGTGAAGGTATGTGCTGTTGTGATTTGGATGGAAAGAGGAATGTTGGAGAGATGCACATGCACACAAAGCATTCAGAAATTGGTTTGTATGATGAGTGTTCATTTCTACCTATTAATACTTCAGACGAAGTAGGAGAAAAAAAAAAGTGACTCTTCATTTTTATGCATATAAGAACATGCAAAGACAATGTTTTGGGCACGTCACTGTGTGTTTGTTATTAATTTTCTTCACTTGGTTTACATACTCTGCCCATTGTTAACATCTGTACAAGTTCATGCTGATATATTTTGTCCTATTTCCCATGTTTTGCTGTTGTCAAACTAACTATACAAACATAAACAAAACAGTTGACTCTTTATGTTTTGGTCAAGTTGTTTTTGTTATAACTGTGCTGTGATATCAACTAAAAGGTCTTTCTGATAATACTGAGTGCAAAGTTTGAGATTCTTCCCCTCCTTTCTGAACTTGGTGATTTTTTGATGAAATGATCAACAGTCTACAGATGCATGTTATCTCCATTCTGTTCAAGCCACCACTTTATCTGTACTACATTATTTCTGTCATTTCAAAGTTTGGTTTTAGCGTCACATTTCAGCACAAAGTAGTAGTAATATATTATTATCAGTGAAATCATAGCATGCTATGCCAAAAGTGAACACTTGACGGCTCTTTATTTTGTGAAGGTTGAATTTTAAGTAGTAGGGTTGAAGGATAAATGCAATGATTTAGTTTTCAGTTAATGTAGCCTGTAAACCATGCATATGGACTCATTAGTTGTTTTTTAAATGTGAGTTTTGTAAGTAAATTGTATTCAAATGGTTTCTGGTGCTGCTGTTTATCAGGAGAACCCTCCCAGCTCTGGCACGGAGTCCCAGATGGTGCAGAGTAAAGAGGTGACCAGCCCCAGCCAACTGATGGGCCACAACCCCCCCGCTGCCCTTCTCCCAGGTGGTCATGCAGGGCCTGGGCAGCAGCATGGACTTCCAGCCCACCTCGCAACCCTCGCAGCAGCAACAGCAACCTCAGCAGTTATCACACAACAGCAACAACAGCAACAGCAACAACAACAACAGCAACAACAACAGCAGCAGCAACAACAACAACAGCAACAGCAGCAGCAGCAGCAGCCTCCCCCAAATTTCTTCCATGCGTCAGACGTGCAGCTGCTGGGAATCTCTCAGCTGGGCGGCGGGCTGTTCCCTGGGCAGCTGCCTCAGATGATCCCTACCTCCTCCAACAACAAGATTCCAGACATTGTCTTGACAGGTAAGTTCTAGGTGACAAAGTTCGTTTCTTTCCTTTAGCCAGATGCACTAGAATTGTCCCTGCTTTTAACCTGCTCATGTTGATGGTGTTATTGAAAACGTTAGAACTTGTTTGATCTATGCTTACAGCTAAATATACTGATGTTAAGGTGAGACAGATTGGAGTTTAACAGGGAGTAAAGCAAGTTAAAAAAATGTGTGTTTGTATTTCTAATAATGGTGCTGTCATCAGTGTTAACATGTAGCTGTCGTCCTTCACAAATTTCTCTGGAATTTTCCTACATTAGAAAGTATTTACGAGATCTGGAATCAAGGGGAAAAAAAAAGAATTTCACAATTTTTTTTTTTAACAAAATTGTGATGCTTAAAAGGTCATTTTTGAGTAGGGATGATAAAGTATTGCTGACAAAGCTCAAAAGATGTTTCTTGGAAGTAGATGCAAATGATGGTATGTAGGTGTTGGCAATTACAGTATGGAAAAAGCATTTTCTTTGTGAACTCCATGTTTGTGATTGGAAGCTTAAAGGATTAGAAATGCATCCAGTCAAAAGCAGAAACTGCCCCCTTTTCATGCCACTTATCCCCCTTCACTCTCTGGTTCCTGGCTTTTGATCTGAAAGGTTGACAGCTAACATAGCAAACATGCTTAGCTGTTTGCTGCCACATGGAGTTACTTGTGGAATGTTTTCAGCAGTTTTTAATGGTCACTCTTGGCTAATTGTTGTACTCAGTGCACCACTTGGCTGCAAGCGTTTTATTGAATTCTGTGTGTGTATGTGGTGTGTGTGTGTGTGTGTGTGTGTGTGTGTGTGTGTGTTTCTTTGTTTTTTTTTAACAGTTTTATCTGAGAGCGCCACAAAGAGAAAAAAAAAAAAAAAAATGGTCCTCTGACGCAAGATCCTTAAAAGCAGAGACGTGGTTCGGAGATAATTTGGTAACAAATAGAAAAGTGTTGCTGAAAACCATGTCTACAAAAGGAGGGAATGTTTATCAGAAGGAAATCTAGTATAGACACAGGCTTAAATGTTCCCAAAACAAATCCTTCAAGGGAAAGAATCTGTATTGGAAAGTACATTTTGCATTGGCAAAGACTGTTACAGAAAAGCAAGTCTGTAGAGGGGGAAGTCTTTATTGGTATGTAAGTCTGAAAAAAAAAAAAGAATGGCCTAGTAAAAAAAAAAAAAGTCTTTAGAAGAAAAGTTTTTGTGGGGTTGTAAGTCTTGTATTGACAAGAGATAGGTGTTCCAGAAATACCAGTCTCTGAAGAGGGGAAATCTTTATGGAGATGACATTTATAGGGAAGTTGCACTGTGTTAAAAAACACCACTCTATCATACACATAGACACATGCGTCCCGCTCATAGACATGCCAGAGAGATGTGCACTTTGAAAGCTAGCAAAGATATGATTGTGCGGACCTTGGATGAGTATAACTCTTTAAGAATTGAGGGTAGAATGCCATATGTCATATGATGAAGCCCACAGTTCTGTTCAGTGCATTTAGAGCCAAAAATGCTTGCATGCCCTCATACACACATCATGCACAGATACACACACACACACACACACACACACACACACAACATACAGACACACAGTTATGCTCATACGTACATGCTGACACACACATGCGCACGCATGCACACACGCATACAAAATGTCCAGCAATGAAGTCTGTGGATGTGACTTCAGTGCCTTGTCATCATTGTTCTTTTATTTCTCTCTTCTTCTCCCTCAAGTTTCCATGTTGACACTGTACATGTAATAGATTATGTATGATCATGAATTATGTTTTGCAGGTGCAGACGATCCTTTCGGTCGCACCCCCCTGGACTTTGCCAAGGACCTGGGCAATGCTATCACAGGTATGGCAGATGGTTTTGACACAGACTTCCTGTCAAATGATGAAGCCCTTCAAGGCAGACTTGGGCCAGTTGGACTTTGATGGGTTCCAGATGTTGACAGACCCTAACATGGTGACAGACCCGGCCACAGAGGACACCTTCAAACTGGATCGCTTGTAATCGGCAAGAGTCAGCTTACCGTCAAGAGTCAAATCACTGTCACACTCTGATCTGCACAGATTAGGTCACAGAGTGGAAGCTGAGGGTGTCGTATGAAACGGGAAAGGAGAGCAGCATCTGCGAGAGAAAAAAAAAGAAGAAGAAGAAGAAAAATGGCATCTACAGTGATTGGAGAATGCTGTGGGTCCTGTCACAGTGTGTGAACCAGCTCTCACCGATGCGTGCAAACACGTTGCCAGTTGACTGGGTCGGTTGTGGAGAGAAGAGTTTACTGCTCCTGGAGTCAACCCCTGTGCGTGAAAAGCGCTCCGCTGGCTGTGGTCAGCGAGCCATGCCTGGATAGTGTGGGCCAAAGCCTGTGGATGGTCACCTTGAATAGGAATGCAGGAAGGTGATGCGCTGAAAGAACTGATTTTGCCACATGATGAAGGACTTGGAACTGTGGAAGTCAGTTCGATCCACATTGTTGTCACCTCCTACCAGTCCTTCATCGTCCTGCTGAAAGCTGGATCTGGATCTGGGTTCTGACCGTTTCAGGTCGTCTTGGCCTGAGAATGTGGTAAGCATTTCTGTATGACTGGTCAGGAGTTTACACGTGCATAGAACTTGGAGGTGAAGAACGTGGACTCTCCATGTTGACAGACATGGGCAGCAGGTCAGGATAGCTCTGACCACACCTCTGTTTGAACAAACAAGACATGGCTTCGGGACTTGCGTTTTGTCTCTAGTTTTGTTATTTTCCCACTGGGCTTGAATGTAAGGGGAAAAGGGACTCTGTGTGCACACTTTGTGCTTACAATTTTTATAAGCAAATGCTTTGAGATGCTTTAGCAAAACTCCTTTCTTCCTTTCTTGATTGAATGTGACATTGTGATCTTTCAAAAAGAAAATCTTCTATTTGGTATCTTGTTTTCGCATAAACCCTGGGTTTCATTTGGTCTGATTCTGTATTTTGCTAATTTTTTACAGCTTTTTTTTTTTTTTTTTTTTTTTTTTTAAAATTTAACATGGGTCATATTCGAAGATGTTTTCTGAAACAGAAAAATCTTTTCTGCGGAGAGAATGTCTTGTTGGAAAAGTTTAGAGCACAGATTGACAGAACAGATTTGAACAGTCAAACAATCAATTAGAAAAGGATGATTTGGAGATTTTTCTTATTCCAGAACAAACCGTACATTTTCATTTACTGTTACACAAAATGGACAGCAAAATTTTGTAGATGTATTCAGAGTGTTGACAACTTGTCAGAATCTGGTTTGGCGAAATTATTGTTCAACTGCTTTCATAAAAGAAATATACTCATTGCAATTTACTGAAATAGGCGTAAAACTAAAACTTTCCCCGTCATGTGATAAATAATTTTTATGTTAAGAATTTTAAAGATGACTGCCAGTCTGTGTTTATCCAGTGTTAAATAATGTTTTTTTTTCAATACATTTGTTTTTCGGTTGATATTGTTTACTGTGATCTTTGCAAAGTAATATGTTGATAAGAAATATAATATTGTTGAACAAGAAATTTTGTGATAAGATCTGTTTTAAGAAGGAGCAAAGGCTTGAGTGCGATAATGTCAGCATATAATTAAACAGTTGTTTTTAAGATTTGTTTAAACTACGAAACATTCAAAAGTCAAAACCGTACTTCTGGAAAATGTGTGTTTCGAGCAAAATCCAGCAAAAATTTTGAAATTTTGAAATTTTTTTTTTTTTACTTCGTTTGTATCATCAAAACACAATCAGTTTCTCAATCTGATTGCTTTTGGTGTAAATATATTCCATAAAAAGGCGCTGAGCTGTTGGGATATAAAAAGAGATATATTCAGGTAGAGGTACTGTCCAGTATGAGCAAAAGTGGTACACCTGACAGATATATCATTTTGACCGAAAAGTATACTCTGAGATGATGTGTATTGGCGGGGTGGGGTGGGGGGTGGGGTCAAAATCAGCTTTTCATGTTTAGTTTAATAAATCATGTGTGTTTGAAAGGAGTTGAAACATAACGTATAGACTTCAACTTTTGCATTTCACTTTCTTTCTGTCCACTAGATCCATACATGGACTCAAACCTATCCACACATGCTCATACCTGCGCATGTGATAAGTATGCATACACAACCAACTTTACACAGAGTATCATTGAAAGAGACGGTGTGTGTTTGTGCGCATGCATGTGTGCCTTTGTTTGTGTATGTGTGTAATGTGTGTGTGTCAAAAAAAAAAGAGATCTGATTTTTTTTTTTAATTCACTTACCCCAACCACACCTACACTCCCCCCCCCCCCTCCTCCCATCTCTCCCGTAAGAGGAGTGAAAGGTCTGGGACACGTCCATCACTGTCAGGTCATGTTCTGTTTGGTGTAGCATTTGGAAGTCGTATCCTGATGTGCAAAGAGATCGATGACAAGTGGTCATCTTGACGTGACTAGGAAACTTTTTTGGAAATCACAGACATGTCAGGTTATTCTGTTGCATTATGCTGGATAAGAAACCTGATCAGGGTGCTTTTGTAACTGACTATGGCCAGTTCCAGTCCCATGCGCCCAACACAAAAATCAATTTTTTTTTTTGTGCTACATATCTTGATGTTTGGGTATGGTGGTATCTGCGAGGTGTTAAATAGCCTGCACTCCCTCCCCCTCCCCCTACTCTCTCTTCTCTTTAGGATTATCACCCATATCTGCCATATTACTTGAGATGGCTGTGGATGTTAAACCATAAATGTAGAAGGTAAGTGAACCAAAACAATATTAATGACGAATGTATCAGGAAATGAATAGATCACAAGTAAGAAAAGTGTAAGCAAGTAAACAGATAAGCAAAAACATATAGTGATAAAAACTCTGAATTGGCATACTGGCACATAAGCACGTATCTACACATCACACACAGGCATACAGATGCACGTTCATGCACCCCCACCCCCACCCCCATGTTGATATCCAGCCCACTGATCCTCTGAAAAGTCAGTTTTGTCTACAGGTTCTCACTGTGTACTTCAAACCCAAACAAACTGTTCCATTTTCACCAGCATTATGTGTTCCAGCAAGAGTTTTGGTTTGGCACATCTTGCACTCTTGCTCATGTTGATATTCGAGCCCAAAAGGGTGTGGGTTCTTCTTCAAGATGAAACACTTTATTGAAAAAATAACTCACCTTGGAGGAACTGGGGGTAGAAGTGGAGGGAATTGGCAGATATGATCAGTTGTTATTCTGAAAAAGGCAGTATCACTTTTTAGGGTTTTTTGTGGGTTTTTTTTGCAGAGAAATGTCTTTAAATGTATTTTTTTTTATTGAACAAATTGTGCCAAAACATAATTTCTGTAAATGTTTTCTTTTCATTCATAACTGAAGAAAAACGTCAGTGCTGAATCAGTGCATCTGTTAATGATGGCGTTTGGGCGAGAAAGTCGAGCAGCACATGTACAGTTACACTGTTTTAGCTACAAAAAGAAGTGGATCCTTAGTAATGTTGAAAGCCAAACATCACTGATAACTTTTTCATTGATAATGATGTGAAAGCCAAAATCATGCCATGAAGATTATTTTTTAAGCATAAGTTTACATTAAAAAAAAAAAAAAAAGATAGATATGAACATATATTTGAAGCTGCGTTTTTTTTTTTCGTTCTAAGCCATAGAATTATTTGTTGATACTGTAAAACAGTTAAAAATGAACAATTTCAATTTTGTTCAATTTGTCAGAGACTTAATTTTGATGTTTCAAACAATTTGGCCTGCAGACTGATTGAAAACAATTGCTGAGATACTGGGTTGCCAGATCAATGCAAGTCACTAAGGCAATGAGCATGGGTGTCTTGTTTTGTTTTCATGACATAACAGCAAACCAGCCATGATTTATGAAGCTGTCTCCCATCAGGAGACTTAGATCAGTGGACTTGGGACAGGTGTACACCAATGGCTCGGACCATGGGCAGAACTCCAGGGTTGCCATGTGCTGTCAGTGAAGGGCTAAGTATAGGACTTGGTACTCAAAAGGTGGGCCCAAAACATGGACAGCAGCTAGGAAAATAGATTATTGTTTTAAGTGTTACATGGAAGACAACTTACCCTTTTTTTTTCCAGCACTGCAGCATGACGATGTATCTTTAAATGATAAATCACAATCAACCTCAATACATCTGAAAGTAAAGTTTGGTGCTTGTTTTAAGTTTAGATGGATCATTATTGACCCTTTTTACATGGGACATATATGTTTTTAAATATCTATATTCTTTCATGCAGTGGACCTTTTTTTTTTGTTTTTTGTTTGTTTGTTTTTAATTGAGAACTGATGTTTTGATCAGTATTAATATCATCTCAAAATTGTCACCGTCTCTGAGCCTACCTTTTGGCACGTAATTATCTTTACACTTTAACACCCACTTTTTCATTCCATCTTTCCTCTCCCTGTCCTCCCTTCTATTATGTGTTTTTTTTAGGTATTCTTTTTGCAAACCCAGTATCTCAGCATTTGTTTTGTATTTATTTCTTAGTTCTAAATGTATTCTTCTTTCAACTGCTGCAGCCTGCTCAAACGATCTATTCTCTCTCTCTCTCTCTCTCTCTCTCTCTCTCTCTCTCTGATGAGTTTTCATTATTTACAAATAACGATTGGGCGTTTTGACATTCTATGTATTAACATTCTGGTTGATCTTCTCTGAGTCACTTGAAGTGCTCCCAAAGGGAGTTGCATTCAGAGGCTGTCGGTCATTCATTTTATCCCCTCGTGTGTTTTATGTTGTAGTGAATAAAAAATGAAAAATTACATCGCTAGAAAAGCTTTCCATTTTCGTGTGGGTCCCTTAAAACCCTCTTTTTATCATTGAGGATTAAGGTAGTAGGTAAAAATATAGAGAAGCAGGAGTAGAGATTTGCCTCTTTCTTTCCCCCGTTCCCCCCCCCCCCCCTCACCCCTTACCTTCCCACTCTGCCCCAGTCTCTTTGTATATTTAAAGATGTGTTTTATTACACAATGGGCCAGTACATTGGGGAGATATTTATGCTGTTTTCTGTGTACATGTTGATATGTTTTTCTTTTTACATGTTGATAGGTTTGGGAGTTTTTCCACACAGGATGATCCCTTGGTAGTTGAAGAACCTGGAACTGAAGCCCCAAAAGCACAATTACTTTCACCAGGTGCTGGGTCTCAGCCTTTCACTTATTAGAGGACACAGGTTGAAAACTGTTTGTCATTCAAGGTGTGTGTGGGTGTGCTTTACTGCACATGACTTGGGTCAAGAATTTGCATTGTTCCAAACTAAAATATCAGTAATCTTTCTTTGTTGTTTTTCACAGAGACTGCGAGAAAAAAGCTGGAGACCTTTGTTTTTATCATACCTGAATGAAACTTTGATTTTTGTTGCAATCTCTGTTGTTTGAGTTTTACTGTATTAAGAATTTTGCCTGGCTTACGGTTTTGCTGCAATTAACATTGGTCCCTTGCTCGTGGTCCAAAAGAGACTTTGCTGTATTAAGTGACGTGTCCTTAGCTTTGGGTTTGCTTCTGTCAACATCATCCCTTGCTTGTGGTCCATCAGAGTCTCCACAGATCTCTGCTTGTACTGTTGACAACAGAGAAAGTTCTGTCCTTCAGGCTGGCTATCCAGAACTTGATGGCTCTGTCTCCGGGACATGGAGCCTCCATTTGCCCAGTGGGATGTCTTGGTTAGGACAGGAAGCATGTCAGCTGCACCATGTCTGTAGACGTATGAAATTGTGGGAAAGTTAGACTCATGACAGGTTTATTGTCTGCATTGAAATCCAGTGTTCAGCATGTGGTTAAGTGAAATGCAGATAGAGTTATCTCAGATGTAAATGTCTTTCCCTGAACAAAAAAAAAGAAACCCTGCAGTTTTGAAGAACCAGAAACTGTTAGTTGGATTTGCCATGAAGTTGTATTATTTTGGAAAGGTTTGTTCAACGAATGGGAATAAACATGGCATGAACCCTAGTTTTTCACAGTGATTGTTCTGGAGGACTAATTTTATGCCCTGTGTGATTGTGTGTGTTGTTTGTGTGTGTGTGCGCGTGCGTGTGTGTGTGTGTGTAAAAAAGAAGAGAGTGGATTTTTGTTTAAACTCTAAATGTGTGTATGATTGGCTTATTGCTTTGCCATGCCAACGTTTCTCATGAAGCTGTAGAATCTGTGTAAGTAATACAGTTTGTTAGACTTGTATGTTTAAAGAATAGTCCAATCACTGAAACTTGTGTAAAGTTTGTCCTTTTTCTCATT
The DNA here is from genome assembly GCA_016801955.1 of Conus betulinus. Classification (NCBI taxonomy): domain Eukaryota; kingdom Metazoa; phylum Mollusca; class Gastropoda; order Neogastropoda; family Conidae; genus Conus; species Conus betulinus. Next base: position 132,974 of record JADBJO010003165.1, on the reverse strand, counting down.
CCATTTCATTCAAAGCATTTTGTGGTACATATTTGTACAATTAGTTTCCCTCACATTCCTCTTTCATGCGGTACAGATTTTGTCCAATTTGATAACCTTTTTTTTTTTTTTTACCTTTCACATCCTCATTTTCACCCAGTACAGATGTACATTGGAAGCTGCATTTGAAATTGAAATTATGGGAAAACCAGTTTCTGATGCACCTTGTAATGTTACTTTGGTGTACTAAATCGACCGTAGCTTTAACTGTTCATAGAACAGAGCGTTTGATCAAGTAAGATAGAGTTACAAAATAAAAACATATTTTGTTTGACTTGGTGTTAAACGCAAAGCTTTTTTTCTTTCTTTCTTTTTCTTTTTACTTTTTTTCTTTACTTTTTTTTTTCAGTGTCCAGTAAGAGGGTAGATTTTTTTTTTTTTTCTTATTTTTTTCAATTTAGAAGAGGTTATATTCTATTCCCTTTTTTATGTAAAAGATATTTTTTGAAGTAATTATGTTTTTCCCTGAGCAAGTTATGTCGAGGATGAAGTAGGGATTCATCAAAGTAAAGGATTTCATTGTTACAGTGGATTAGGTTTTGTTCAGTTCCTGGTAGTTTAAACAGTGTTCCTTGTGAAGTGCTTCTAGTATTAACTGCTAACTCTGTGCAGAGCCATCAGTTTGCCTGTGATTTTCATTTCTTTAATCATGTTGTTCACCTTGTTAAAGCCCTAGTTGTTCTGGCCTAGAAGCCATTTAATTTTGTGATTTTTTTTTAAAGTCAGATGTCAACAGTTGTAAATAGTTTAATATGCTTTTTTTTTTTTTTTTTTAAAGAAATAGTAATGGGCTGTTTTATTATATGCTTTGTCATGTCTGATTTATAGAGGGGAAAAATACTTGGATTTGTTCAGGAGAAATATCTGTTATTCTGGTATAAGGTAGTGTCAGTATTATTAAGGTTTTATTTGTAATTGATGGGAAAAAAGTGAACATTATGGAAATCAACACGTGCCCCAGACCTTTTACAAGTTAACAGGAAAATTGCAACATGATGTTACATTCACTGTGATGTTACATTCACTGTCTTGCAGAAAATACCAAGATTGGAATTGACAAAGGTCATAGTATCATTTATATGTTTATCCAACTAAACTGTTAAAAAGAGGTTTGCATTTAAGTTTTGTTTTCGATCTGGCTAGACCCTTTCGGATGAGTAAAGAATTGAAAACTCACAAATGAAGACAAACATCTTGTGTCCTTGGTGTCCTTATGAATGGGTAACATGACAGTTGACTTATTAAATTCTATGGAAAGGTCCATTTATATTAACCCAATTTGTAGCCCCCTTCTTCCCCCCCCCCCCCCCTTTTTTTTTGATGCATTGATGAATGTTTGTTTGTTTGTTCAGTTAGGCATTAAAAGTTGTTTTGGAATGAAAAGTATTCTGAAAATGCAACCTGCATTTTGTTTCAAAGCTGTTTCTGCCCCATGCCTCTTGCTAACTGTTTTGCATAACAATAAGGGAACAGTAAGATATCAGTACAAAATGTTCAAAAGCATCTGGTATAATTTTCAACATCCGGTATAATTTTCAACAATCTAGCATCCATTGCTGAAGAAGTCATTAGTCAGTCTGTTGTGGGAAGTTGTGATTTTGCGTTTTGTTCTGTGTTGTTCATTTTGTTTTGATGCTGCTGTTCCTTCTTTTTTTGTTTTTCTTTCCTTCTTTTTTTTTTATTATGTGAACTGATGAGAAGTTAAGAAGACTTTGGTTAGAATACAGAGAAAGAAGAGTTGGGGTGAAATATATATGGTTTGTGTTCAGGAACATACTGTCCAGGCAGGAACATACTATCCAGGCAGCTTTTACTGACAAAAGTTTGTCTTGCGGCTGAGAATAGTGGTTGCATGAAGAATTCGATACTGGACAACATTGATAGAGGTGTAAATAGTTGAGCAGATGGTTCTAGTGGATAACAAAACCTCTCTATGGCTTGTGTCTTACAAATTAGTATTTGTCCAGCCATGACTCACTGTGCTTCAGCAGGTTGATTACTCTTTGACGTATTTGTATGTCTCTTTGGGGAGGGGGGGGGGGGGGGATGCTCATGCCCAATTACAGTGTTCTCAGCAGATATACGAAAAAAGGCAGGATTTACATGCCAAGGTGACATTGACAGAAACCTGGGTTTAGCTGCGAACAAGGTGAAGGTCAATGTGGAACTGAACCATGCACTGCCTCTCGTCGGAGAAGCAGACTGAATCGGTGAATGTGCCAACAGTGTGTACAAAGGACCCTTGTGTTGTGTGGGTGTTTGCAAAACTTATTTCGGCAGTGTGGAAATCGCGATACCTTCTTAGGCATGCTTGGACTATCACTGTGTGTTCAACTTCAGGAGGATGTACATGTGGCAGACTCCGAGGTGTGCTCATTTCATAACAGTGTTTGATTTCTTCATGGTGTGTTCAGTGAACTGGATTGCTCTTTGCCATGGATGACATTGTTCATGTTCTTGAAATTGTTCATGTTCTTGAAATTTTTTTTTTTTTCTTCACCCTTGTCACCTCGTTCTGCTCAATTGTTTTCCCATTGAAATGGTTTTGTGTGGTGATCCATTTTTTTTTACCTTGTGGTTCTTCAGCTGTTTCTTCTCTGTATAATTCTGATGCATTGTTCTTCCAGCTTTTCGAGAACAGAACTTTAAAATATGCTGAAACTGTAGGAATTCATCTCCACTAATTAATAATTTTTTTCTCTCTCTTTTGCACAGTGTGCAGAGTGGATGCTAGCTGACTGTTGTACAGTGGGTCTTTGCCCTTATGGCTTTTCCTTCCTTTCTTTTTTTTTCTTTATTTGAGTGCATTTAAAAATTTTTCAATTAATTTTTTACCTTCTTTTTTTTAATCTAGGGGGCAACAACAAATTAAGTGAAAGAGCTGGTGCCTCAAGCACCGCCCAGTTTTTTTTTTTAATCAACCTCATGGATGTCAGTCAATAGTTCAGCTAGGGTGTAAATATTGTCGTAGTGGTTTGTTTCTTTTTCAGGGTGGGACTTTCATTTCCCAGCTTGTGGCCCCTGTGAGGGAATGCCGTAGCTCTTCACTAATACAAATAGCTTGACCAGCTGCAGGATCTCCTGTGCTAGTAATTACCCCTCAGCTTGATTCTGCCTTTGTTGTTGTTCTTTCTTTGCTGTAGCAAGTGCTGTTTTTCTATATTTATTCTGGAAATGTGTAAAAAATCGTCTTATCTGATTTAGAGGTTATGATGTGCCAGTTTTTTTTTTTTTGTTTGTTTTTGTCATAATGTGGTGACTAACTAGGTAGTGAAAATTGTACACACTGTCCAATGTGGAAAGTAATTGTCCTATCTGCAGGGTTTATTTTCTCTTAAGGCTTTTTCAGATGGTTTTTGTGGCTTATAACATTTTTCATGATTTTGTTCTTTCTTTAGATATTAGAGTGATACATCAAGGAGGAAAATGCTTGGCACTGGTAGCGCAGCTTAGTTCTCTGTATGCTATAAGATGTTAATAGTTTGTTGCCATGTGTCAGTAGTTGTTTTCCTTGTTCGTTTCCTTTTCAGAATGCGATCTTTTTTTCATGATGTGACCGTTTCAAGATGGTTTTGTTTTTTTCCCCTGTGTGAGTGTGATAGACCTGACAGTGTTCTCTGTAGTCCACTGGGCCTAACAGTGAAAACTTGATGACTGCCCTGAAAAGGCCTGATGTGGTCGGCTGGGCTTTAGGAATAGAACGGTTGTGTTTTCCACACAAAAAGTGCACGCTGTGTGTGTAGGCAGTGTGAATAGCACAAGACCTTGGATAGGGAAATCTGTCCTGTAAGACTTTTACAACAGAGATACTAGCAAATAGTGTGACATGACAACATTTACAGCATGTGATGAATGAAAATGGCAGGTTACTCAAGTACAAACTGGATGTTTCATGGCTGTATCCAACAAACAGTTGTCAGGTCAGTCAGGTCTGTTGTGTCTTATATGATTAATTCATACACACATGCATACAACTTGCTAATACTTCGGCACATATGTTTGCCAAACTTTTTTGAAGGAGTCATAAAGTATTAGAAGTAGTTGATTAATCAGATAACAGAGCATAAAAAAATCTTAAATGCACACTATAGATAATGGAGGCGTAGAATTTTGGCAACAGTTGTTTTGTACTGTTTGTCAGTAATAAAGCAACAGAAAAGCCAACTCAGAAAGGCAACACAGTCAATAGAAATAGACTGGAAAAGCAGCTTGATTAAAAGAAAAACATGTCTGGCAAGCTCTTTTCATTTACCACATGAAATGTAGGGGTGCCTAAGGTAACAGGTAAAAGTCACTAGGCTCATTTCAAAACAAAGGCAAAAATTGGTCAAGCAACTTAAAGACAGCAATTTTCTGCTTTAAGTCAAAGCCTTTTTTTTTTTTTTTGTTATCGTTCAGTCGTTACATAGCCAGAGTGTAAATGCAAAATTTGAATGCTTTTTACTTTTACTTCATTAATTTTGAGACCCATATCAGAAAAGCAGCCAAACTTTCATCAGAGGTAAAATTTATAGATCCTCGTTAGAGAAAAAAAGGAGGAAGCACTCATGGTAACACACATACTCGTGATACTATGGATGTGATTGACCTGTCCGAGAGGTTATTCTTGGCGTGCAGTGGTAACTGCAGTGGTATGCTCATTGCATTTGCTCAAAGCTCATAGCTGCATTGTGGACTTTTATTAAATTCCTGCAAACTGACTCCGGTTGTATGCCAAACTTACAGTGACTGTAAGGTCAAAACTACTGAAGATATTTGAATTCAGTTATTTAGATTTGTCAGTAATTTTGATTGTACATTATAGCAGCAAAAGCCCAATTTGTGTAAAAATTGTGTTGTACCTGGTTTTTCTCATGTACTGTCTCAAACGTTCTGTCCACACTCACACACGTACGTGTACACATGCGTACTTGCGTGCGTGAGAACGCCACACTAACAAACACACACACACACATACACATTCAGATCTGTGTACTATGTTTTGATGAAAGTATTTCAAATGTGTTATCTCCTATTCATAACCATCTTCTTGTCCATCCATTGTTAGTCTTTGTGATTGGTTTGATGGGCTGCAGATGTATGATGATTAGTTAATGTCAGAGAGATGAAAAAAAATGTAAGTGGTCTTTGATATTTGAAAAAAAAAAAGTAACTTTATCAGCACTGATGTATATGACCATGACCCCACTGAAGTTCATTTCATGTGGCATTTTTAATGACAGGATTCTGAAGGGACATATCTTTTCTTTTTCATTTTTTTTTTTTTTTATATTCTGTGCACTCTGAGTGGCTTTGCTCTTACACCACTAGGTCCAGCTACCCCATAGACAGTTGCAGCCTGGTTTGTCACTGTCAGAACACCTCAAGATAGTGTCATGTCTGGTTGACATAAAGCAGAAGAGAGACTGCACTACTTCACTCATGGTCAGTATTGCGACTGGTAATCTAGCAAATGTAGGACACAACCTTCTAAGCCACCAAGTGATGGTGATCATCACTCCGTTGCCGAGCCAGTGCGAATGAGTACACCCATCAAGAGAGTTACATCCATCCAGCAACAGTCCCCATGAACTAGCTGATACCAACAGCTTTGACTGCAGTTAGGAACGTGAAGATGATATTGAAATGGAGACTGCACTAGAACAGGGTAAGAAGGATGCAGGAATTTTATTCCTTTTTTTCCCTGTTTATCGGTGATCCATGAGGTTGATGAAGATGACGCCAAGAGGCCCATTCTGGTCTGACACTACGCCACAGAACTGAACATAAACTTTAGCAATGTGTCTTGATGTCAGGCAGGCCCAAGGGACACAGACACTTGTTCTAGCTGTGGTGTTGGTGAGGAAATTTGAACTGCACTGCGAGATGCGTTTGTCATGTGGATGACACTTGACTGTGTGACCTGTCCTCCCCTTTTGAGATACTACACATAGTGACATACATCTCAGAAACAGGCCGACAAGGGCCAAAAATCAGTGAAAGGAATGCTGGGCTCTGCTGGGACTTTTCACTTTGGTTTTTATGTGCAGACTCCTGATCTAGCTAGGTTTGGTTGGTTTGAGCCCTAAATAAAAAAAAAAAGAAACAAAAAAGAAACAAGTCTGAGGAAACAAAAACCTTAGTCTGTTAACTTTAGGTATGTCATATATCTAGGGTTGTTGGTTTTTATTTTTGTGTGTTACGTTTTTGTTTCTTCATTTTTGTGTTATTGAAAGTTTGTTTTTTTACAAATTGGAGAGTACCTTTTCAGAATTGACTTAAAAGAATAGTTGCATGCACCATTTTTAGGGGGCTAAAATATACTGTTGGTATGACATTGAGGAAAAAGTTTAATTCCAAAGTGATATTGAATGTGTGCTTTTTAACATCAGCCAAGGCAGAATTTATACGTATGTGTGTCTTGTCCAAAATAGTGGTTCTGCACCCTATAAGAGAACATGCTTTGGTTCGGTAGCCCTTCACTATAGTCCCTTGTGGTCACTGAAAGAAGTGCTAGTTCATTTGAAGAAAAGAGAAGATTCATTTATGACCACCTTTATGCTGGAAACTAAAAGTTCATGTAGGTTCAACTTGTGTGTGTTGCAGAAGAGGATAAGAGAATGTTGAATTCCATTGTTTCCGCTTCCATTGTTTCATAATTCATTCTGTCTATTCTGGGTGATCGATCATATCTGTAGGCATGGTTTTTACCTGATAGCAGCTGATGGAGTAGTAGTGTTTTTAAACCTTTTTCATTCCCATCTGTGGTGTTAATGTGGTGAGGTAGACACAACTGACATGGTTCAGAACAGAACTGAGGACAAGATCATGGATTGGATTGCATTTTTGAAGGGGCGTATTGTGTCTGGTCTTTGTTTACTGATATTGCGTGACGTGTTGGGAATATATGAATGTGTGATCTTATCATATTGTATTAATCATGGACCTTAGTAGACTAAAGACCCTTCTGTTTTGCTAAGAGAAATCTCTCGGTATATTGTTGTGTATGTGTGTGCACTTACAAGTTTGTGCATGTTTCCTTTGTAATAATGACTACATCTTTAATTATGAACAAGATAGGGCATGAACTCAGTAAAAGGAGCAGGTATTGCTCATTCTGAAGAAGAAAAAAAGGTTTTGCATTTGACATTGAGCACTGTGCCTGCTTGTGGTGTGAGGCATTCTCTATGAGTGACATCTGGTGTGCTTCGTTGCTTCCATTGCCCAAGTGCTGACTTTGCGGACAAACTTTACCCAAACTTACAGGTTCATTTGGATGACCTCTTTGAATTGTATTGCGACTAATATGTCTGTCTGTCATAATCAAATGGATTTTTTTTTTCTTTTTAATATTTTGTGCACACAGCAGATCTCTGTCTCATTGAACAGAAGTAGTCTATGGCATTTTAAAAAAAGAGATGGTATTGATTTTTTCAGGCTTTTTATGTTAAGAAGTTCTTCATATTTAGCACAGTGTTGTTTTCATGCATTTTGTATGTGTGTGTGTGTGAGCATATGTGTGTGTGTGTGTGTGTGTGTGTTTTGTTGTTGGAAAAAAGAATTTACCCATTCATTAACGTTCAGCAAGATGTTAAAAATCTTTCAAGCTTTGCATTTCATTCTTGCTTGTTAATAACGCAAATGGCACTGGGACTTTTTCAGGGATTTAAGAGTTGCGATTTTCTCCTCTTCTTTTAAACCACAGTAAGATTTAAGTTTCAGTTCATTTGTTCTGTCTGTCTCTCTTACTGATAATTAGTTTTTTTTTTTTTTTTTTTTTTTTTTTTTTAATAAATGTTCCAGTTAATTGTCCCTTTTTTATTTTCTTTTTTCCACCTCTCTAGTATTTCTGCCTCCATCTCTTGATGTAATTGTCTTTGAATAGCACTTTTCCATGTACATGTTTACATATTTTGCCTTGAAGTTCACTCTGAATGTATTTGCAAAGTGCAGTTGTACAGTTCCTGTGCTTTCTCATAGGGTTATCTCTTTCTTCTATTTTTACCGATCAGATGTTGTCTTGTTGTGTGTTTCCGGCTGGTCCATTTTTACTTCTTCCCAGCGCCTCCCTCCTTTTCTGAAACAAACAGAGAATTTTCTTGAGGTAGAAACATTGAAATGCAACAAGAAACGCGAAAGTTTCCAGGTCAGGGTGCATTTTCCTAGTGAAGCTTGGTCAGATTTGCCAGTGTGATGAAGCTTTAGGGAAAACAATTAATTCACTTGGAAAATACACCATGAAACTGGAACCTTTTATGTTTCTTGTTTTATTTCAATACATATATATAATGTTTACTTCTGCGCTCCCATCCCAAAAGTCCTCTTCTCCTTGGTCATTGAAGCGTAGTTGGGAAAAACAACGTATTTTCCCATCCCCAATTCCCTGTGTAAAGGAGGGGGGGAAAAACAGTTACAATGAATGAAGATTAGGTGTCAATCAATAGATCAGCACTTTCTCACAATATTTTGTAGTTAGTTGGTGACTTTAAATTTTAAGAAATTGATTTTGTTTTTCTTTACCCTATATTTGATATGAAGTATATTTGATATGAAGGCAATCATTTGAACAGTGTTACAGATGGTCAAGTCCTGTGTCAGACCATTTGCCAAGTGTATCTTTTGGTGCAGCTTGCTACGATGCAGTGGACAATGCTACGCTGCAACACTTTGTGATGAAATGCTGTACAAAAAGAAAAAGCTTCACAGACTTAGTAGCTGATAAAACCCAACCAAGACAACGTAAATCTTTAGACTATCAACTTATTTTGTCAGAAAATGGCCAAAGTCAGTAAGGAGAGGAATCGAAGGCAGAAGAAAAATCGCCGAAGATAATCATGATTTTGCAGCCTTATCGATTGGTTTTGTTGTGGGCCATTTCAATTTTTTGTAATTGTATATTAAGTTGAAACCACAATATAACTAGTGAGATTTATGTCTTCTTAGTGTGCCATCACGGCATGTGCAAAGCAAAGTGCAGCTGAAGATGCTGTGGCATTGCATACAACAAATGCTGTGCTCAGTTTTGGAATGCGATACTGAATGTGTCCGAATGCTACACTTTGACCTTTTGAGGCCTTAGCACCTGTGCATCTGTGACTAGGTTCAAACAGTCCTGATAAAAGTATCGCACCAGGGATGGAAAAAAGTTTTCTTGAATGAAGTTGTAAAAAAAGTGCCAACTAAAGACACATGCAAATAACATCCACAGAGCATAAACAAATTTGTTTGTCGATAATACCAGATTTATCTCAAAGTGTTTTTCTTCATTTTTCCTCTTTGTCTTTCTTTTATTATTTATTCATGTTTTTATTTACTAATTGTTCTTTTTTCTTTTTCTTTTTCTGAGAGGAAGGGATTCATATGACACCATGATTACATATGAGTAATACCAGATTTGACCTACAGTCTGTGCCAAAGAAACCATGAAAGTCACATTGTCTTTTACATCCCTTGTCTGTTTGGTGTTACTTCTCAGCTGGTAGGTGGTTAGTCTAGAGTAGTTGATGATTGACTGTAATGTTTAGCCAGCGCTGGATTGGTTGTCATAACATGGGGAGATGGACGCATGGTTTGTGAAGGTCGGAGTACTGCCACTGTGATAAGCTGGTCTCTTCTCTGGAGTTTATACACTGGAGGGTTCCATGTGCACAAACTGCTAATAGAAACTAGAGGAGAAGGTATCATTGATCACACTGAGTGGGGAGACATGTCAAAGATACTGAGAAAAATATCAAATTTATTTCTTCTTTAGGTGGCCTTTACGAACAGTTGTGATGTTGAATTATTTCACAGCTGAAAGAGATGTGATGTTTGTTAACTTTGATACTGAATCTGGACAGATTTTATTGCCTTTGGATGTTTGCAGATGTTCATACGCTTTGTGTGTTGTAGTGTTAGTGGTACTTGTGTTGTATGTTTGTGTGTGCGTTTTGTTTTTAAACAACCTTGATACAAATTAGTTGTATGCAAGCGTCATGTGTGTGCACATACATGTTTGTATGATGACTAGCATTTCACTCTACTTCAGGAAACAACAACAGCAACACCACAATATATCCTTCTGAGCCTGAGATGTGTGCATTGTCATTACATTTTGAGGGAAGTCCCAAAGAATATGGTTGTTACAGGTGTGAAAGAAGGTTATTTTGGGAAAGCAGAATGTCAGTTTCATACACATACATGCACACAAACACACACACACACACTCACACTCACTCACTCTGTTTCACTGGGCAGAATCCTGATTAGTGTGTGGATTCCACCTTCTGAAATTAAAACCTGTAGGAGGGATCACTCAAAAGATTCAGAGTAGCATGTGTGCTTTGGAGTTGCTGGTTGCTCACACCATGAGTGAAAAATTCCCAAACCATTGAGCTAAAAATAGTCTTGCCTCATCACTTGAGTTCAGAGACGTGCATTGTCTAAGATTGAGTCCAGGAATGCAATTATTCATTGTGGGAAAACAATGCTGCAAATCGTACAATTTTCAGACCAGGAGCTTTCTGCCGAACTACAATCTTTTTTTTTTAAATGTCGCATAGACAAACAAGCGAGGCAAATGAATGATGAATGGAAAAGAAACACAAATAAACATGCCTTTTTTTTTTTTAATCACATTTACAGTAGTTTTGGGGTCTTACACATTTTTTAATTGAAGATTTTTTTTTAAGCTTTGTGGCTGTTTTTACCCATTGACCATAACCTTTATACATAAATGTGACTGTGCTTAGTTGTTATTTGGGGGGATTTTGTGTCAACATCACATCAAAACGGGAGTGTACATCACCTGCAATTAAGTGCATGTGATCTTTGTTACATGGGTAAAGTCAGATGTGAACTAATGAAAGAAATTAGCCTTAATTATCGAATCCGCACAGTTACTGTGGATGACATTAATGGTAGCACATACCCGAGAAGCCAGCATTCAGTGATTCACTCTGCCTGCTCACCACACATGCTGTGAGTGTGCAATACACTGGCTCATCATTTATTAGTTCCTGTTGGTGCAAAGGACTTAAGTCCTGGAGCTTGTGCATCCTTCATGTGAAAGAGAACGATACGTGCCTCAAGTAAAAGAGGAGGGGTGTGATGGAATGAGAGGAGGGGCAGGATGAGAAGGCGGTGTTAGGGAGAGGTTGGGGGGGTGGGGGGGAGAGGAGCAATCTTGCTGTGAGATCGAAGACGTATGCAGTCGTTGGTGGGAGTTTCAGAGAAGTTATGTTGTTGCTGCTGCTTCTGGAGACATACCAATAGAAAGAGATGGTATTGGAGGGACGGATGCAGTTAGGGGGATTATTGATCAGGCAAAAGCTGGGTTAAAATGCTGGTTAATTGTAAATCAAGCAGCTTATTTTTGTGGACATCTGGATGCTGCCATCATTTTTCACCTGAAAGTTCACTGTTACGTAATAGTCACTCATTGCCAAAGGTTGCATACAATCCTAGTCTTTCACAGTTTCAGCAAGAGGCAAATTAAAACATGCCTTTCACCAGTGGTTTATGTTCTGTGATTTATTTCATTATGGCATCATTCTTCCATTTCACTGTATTTTTTTGCAAACTGCTATCAGTGGACCTAAAAATCAATCACTTTCTATGGACTGAAACCAATAGTGAAAACTCCTTGTATAATGTCAGAGGGTGAAGCTACCTTTTTCACCAGCAGTGGAAAGGGATCCCTGTCCCAGTTGCTAGCATCAGGGTTGTTAATGGGTAACAGTGACGACAAAGGCAGATACTTGTGACTGACCACGGCTGTGATTGTACCAGGGCGTTGGCTGCAGGTACTGTCTCTCTTGTTGCCTGTACACTGCCTTGTGTGATCTTATAAAGGCAAAAGCCCTTTAAATTTGGTTGAAGGTTGACATTGTATGTGACGCCAAAATGGAATCTTTATCCAGTCGGACAACTAGAAAATTCATTTCATGTTGAAAAGTATATGCAGTTTAACACTCAGATTTGGGCACATGATTTAAGAATTTAGCAGCATGAACTCTCATTGAGAGTGTGCATGACTTATCTACTGCAAATCACCTGGATGAGGTTTGTCCTTAGATTGAAAACAGAATGTGTACTGTAAGCATGCCCTGATGAGGTCTCCATAAAAAAACTCTCTGCTTTCAGGATTCTCTTTGGGGATATATTTGTGTATTTGGATGTTTTGTTTGTATTTGCTTGCTTGCTTTGTTTTGTATTGCCACGGGCCACTCCTTTCACACCCACTCATATGTTATAAAAAGTCAGGAAGCGCCGTGGTGCATTCCAGGTGATGTACCACAAACTGTGAAATATGTTAGCTATGATACATGTTCTTGTGGAGTATGGGGACTTCCCATGTCAGTCGTAAAGAACTTAACAGTGTAAGACTTGTGCCTGCTGTGATTTTTTTGAGTTCCAGAAAAAGATGAATAATTTTCATTTGATCTAAAGATTTTTGCAGAGAAAGATTTTGAAGCAGATTTGGGATGTGTGGAGTGTGTATGTGACTTTTAAAAAAAATTTCTATGTCGAGGATTGACGTTAAGTGAGGTGATGGCCCTAATGCAGCCCTTTGCGGTCAGCCGTGATACAGGAAACATGAATTGAATTTTGCGGTCGACTGGGTTTTAAGCAACATGAATTGAATTCCCCGAGTTTCAGGAGGGAAACTTAAAGTGAAACCTGCCAAACATTTTTACCTACGTTGATCATGTATAATTCATAAAGTGTAGGAAAATGGTTATTCATTCACAGAACTTTACCTCTTTTCCTTGCAGTCTCTCTTCCCCTGTCTCTGTCTGTCTGTCTGCCTGCCTGCCTGTCTGTCTGTCTGTCTGTCTCTGTCTCTCTCTCTCTCTCTCTCTCTCTCTCTCTCTCACACACACACACACACACACACACACACACACACACACACACATCAGATTTACTGTTCTCATTGATGGGCAGTGCTGGAGGAGGCTTGATGCTTCTTTTTAGCTGGAGTTGCACCAAGTAGCAGTATGTACTTTGGGGTCTCGTCTCTCTCTGTCTGCTTGTACTTTATGTGTGACTGTAACTTGCTTGAGAACAATCCACAGAATGCTGCAAGGTTGCATGTATAGTCAACATTAAGAAATTAGTTGGCTTTGAACATTTTAGGTTCACGACAAATAAACAGTCAGAAGAAAAACTGTTCAGTGCTCATATTGAGAAATTACTGTGAACAGCACCGATTGGCCGAGGTCATTGGAGGGCCTGTTACGGTTTGTAGCAATGCGTTGGCCACAACATTTGGCCACCAGAGCGAACATGTTACCATAGCTTGAACCAATTTGACATGGTACTGGGATGCCAAACGAAGTTTGATGCAAATTGACCATACTTCTGTTTGTCTGCAAGGTGATAGCGAAAGAGATGGATGGATGACAGTTTAGAGAACATTTAGTGAAATGTCGCTGTTTTGAACTGATTCCAGTTTGATGTATCAAGAGCATGAAAAAAACTGCGAAGGAAATGTGTAAGGCAAAAATGTTAGGTTTTCTTACTTGACCTGGGTGTGGGTATTCTCACTTTTTATTAAACTTGTGCAGACCTTCCTTGCAGCTCGAACAAAATTGTGCCCCCCCCACCCTCTTCCCATTTGATTCACTGACACAAAGCGATGATGTACATTTGTAGAGCAGCAACAGGCTTAGGATGCTCAATTGTGTTCCTTTCCAGTCTTACGTCTTTTATCTTTTCTGTTGTACATTTGGGCGTGTGTTTCTCACCTAATTCTAGTCATTAGCCCCCATTCTTCATTCGTCTTCCTTGGACCTGGACCGTTTATTTTGGCTACTAACACTCGAGCTCAGAAGCCTCTTCGCCCCCAGCCCGTTCTCCCTCTGCCCCATTCGCCCCCCCCCCCCCCCCCCCCCCCCCCCCCCCCCCCCGTGTCCTCAGGAAAGTTTATGGTGCACATTCCCCGACCACATTCATCTCGACCTTTGGTCCCAGCTTACGATGTTTTGGTCCTCAGCAACCTGTGGTTTTGGTCATGGACAGCTGTATTTTGGCCCATTCCCGTCTGTCCCTTCTACGCTTTGTTTCTTCCCCTCTCTCCTTCTCCCCGTTTCCTACGCCAACACTCTTGTCGATTGCCCGCATTTCCTTTCCCTGCTTCCCTTCTTCTCCCATTCTTTTTTTTTTTTTTTTTCCTGTCCCTTGAATTCATTTGTTTCTAAACTGCCCCCGTACCCTCACTTCTGTCCTAAACCCCCCCCCCCCCCCCCCCCCCCCCCCCCCCCCGTTATGCCTTTCACCCCGTTCCAATCCGCTATCTTCTGCCCCCCTTCTCCATATCTCCTGTTCTCGCTTCCTTTTTTTCTGTTCCCACACTCCCCTTTTGTCCTAATCCCCCGTACTTCTCTTACCCCCTTCCACTCTTTTGTCTCGTTCCGCGCTTTCTTCATTCCCTCTCCCTTTTCGGTCCCAGCCCCCTCTTCTCTGTCCTTTGCCCGCCCTCCCACGTATTTGACCTAATCCCATGGTTTCTACCTAACCCCCCATCTCCCCCTCCCTCCCTGTTCCCCGTCCTTCTGTTCCAGTTCCATTCATTCTGTTCCAACATCTTACCTGCCTCTTCCCCCCCCCCCCCCCCCCTCCCTTTCTCTTCAACGCAATATGTCATTGTAAATAGTCTCTGTATGTCGTTCACATTGTATTTAACTTTTAAGCTCCTAGTTGGTTGGTTAGTCCTTGCTACAGTGAGGGTAGATGACTGGAGAGAGAGGGGAGGAAGGCGTAACGGAGAGGAGATACACTCCTCAAACAAGCGGAGACGGATTTGATGCATTTGTTACTTTAGTCTCGTACCATTTTTTTTCTCTCTCTTTTTTGTTTTTTTTTTTTTTTTTTTCTTTTTTTTCCCCTTCTTTTTCTTTTTACTGAACAACACAATCGCACACATTCATACTTTGTATTTTATGTGTAAGTCTTCAGATTTGACGTTGATTAGCTGTGTTTTTTGCCTCTGTGCTTTTCTAAAGTTTTTTTCCCCACAGCAAAACGTGCATTCCCCCCCCCCCCCCCCCCCCCCCCCCCCCCCCCTTTCTATTGTTTTTCAGACTGCTTCGTGTGCACTCTGTGTACAAACGTAGTGTTATTTTACTTTTATGCTAAAAGATAAAGAAAACCCCCAGAATTTTAAGGACCCGGTTTTTTCCTCTTCACTTTTGTGTCTGGACAAAAAAAATTATTGATGTATTTATCTCCAGATTTCTTGGATTTTATCCTCCAGTCTTCGATGGATCTGTGTATGTAATTGGATTCGTGTCCTGTACTTGATGACATGTCACAGCAGTTGGTGAATTCTTCTCAGTGACTTGGTGTGCTTGCCTGTCGGTGTGTCTGTGTGTCGTTGGATCGTTGTGCAGTATCTGTTGGGTCACGTCTTATCCTGAAACTATTTGCCATATTGAAATAAATGACTTCGAAACGGAAAACCGGTTTCGTCTCTTGTCTTTGATCAAACGCGTGGGCGCGTGACACCCCCCCCCCCCCCCCCCCCCTCCTCTTCTCTCTCTCCCGCTCTCTCTCTCTCTCTCTCTCTCTCTCTCTCTCTCTCTCTCTGAGATATTATTGTATGCTACCTTTTCCGTTCATCGCCAACCACCCTTGTCCGATTTCTTCCCTCTTTCTATTGCGTTCGTTTGTCAATGCTGTGGACAATTGCTAATTTGTATTGAACTGTGCAAGATCTTGTCATTGTGTATTCCTTCTCTATATATTTGCATTAATTTGAATTGTTTTCTTTCATTATGCCCCAGGGCTGGTGGAAAAAAGCATTTATATTGCCTATCTTATTACCCTGGTAAAATGAAATTTCGTTCTCTCTCTCTCTCTCTCTCTCTCTCTCTCTCTCTCTCTCTCTCTCTCTCTCTCTCTCTCTCTCTCTCGTCTCTCTTCTCTCTCTCTCTCTCTCTCCTCTCCCTCTCTCCCTCTCTCTCTCTCTCTCTGAGTGTGTTAGACAAACTCCAGTTCAGTATCGGCGAGCAAACGTTAAGGAGTTTCCATTTCTAATCCAGTTTAGCTTCAAAGTGAGGTGACTGCAGGCGAACAAATAAACAAACTTAAAAGAAAAAAGAATACCGTTCCGCCGAACGAAAGAGAGAGCCAAATTTCAAGACAAACAACTAACGAGACAAATCGTGTAATTTTTTCTGTTGCAGTTGACGGAACAGTTAAGGTTTGTTCAGTTTTAATCAAGACCACTCTATACGAAAAAACTTCAAAAGATACCAACCAGATGGCATTTATGGGAAGTTTACAGACTTCCTGCCGGTTAACCCCCTCATCCATCCCCACCCCCTTGATCTCCTGACTTGTCGCCCTTCGTGCCACAATTTAACCCCCTTGATCTCCTGACTTGTCGCTCTTCGTGCCACAATTTAACGTTCTCTTTCCCTTACGTTGTTTTCCCCCACCGTGTGTTCACTTAATCGCCTTTCTAGTCTCTCTCCGTGCCACGATTTAACGTTCTCTTTGCTATGTTGTTTCCCCACAGTAATGCCGCGATTTAACGTTCTCTTTGCTATGTTGTTTCCCCACAGTAATGCCACGATTTAACGTTCTCTTTGCGTTATGTTGTTTCTCCACAGTAATGCCACGATTTAACGTTCTCTTTGCGTTATGTTGTTTCTCCACAGTAATGCCACGATTTAACGTTTTCTTTACGTTACGTTGTTTCCCCCACAGTAATACCACGATTTAACGTTCTCTTTTGCGTTATGTTGTTTTTCTCCACAGTAACGCCACGATTTAAAGCTTTCTTTACGTTACGTTGTTTCCCCACAGTAATGCCAGAATTCAACGTTCTCTTCACGTTATGTTGTTTCCCCAGAGTAATGCCACGATTTAACGTTCTCTTCACGTTACATTGTTTCCCGACAGTAATGCCACTATTTAACGTTCTCTTTATGTTACGTTGTTTTTCCCACAGTAATGCCACAATTTAACGTTTTCTTTACGTTACGTTGTTTCCCCACAGTAATGCCATGATTTAACGTTTTCTTTACGTGACGTTGTTTCCCCACAGTAATGCCAGAATTCAACGTTCTCTTTAAGTTATGTTGTTTCCCCCATAGTAATGCCACGAGTTAACGTTCTCTTTACATTAAGTTATTTTCCCTCAGTGTGTTCAGCTCGATATCTTTTCTCATCGCTCTTCGTGCCACGATTTCGCGCTTTTCTTCTCATTGTTTTCCCCGGTGTGCATTTTGAAGTACGTTTATTTTTCCTGACCGTCACACCTCGATTTATCGTTCTGCCAACACACCCCAGTTCTTGCTGTCTCTGGAGGATTCCTCGAAAGGGCAGGTTTCTCCATCCTGACCCACAGCCTGTCTGAAAAGTGAAATATTTATCAGTTATTTTCCCTCCTCCTCTTTTGGTCGTGAAGACTATACATACCCTATCACCTGTAGAGTCCTAGTGTATCACAGGCAATTGTACTGCCTCTCACATTAGGCCTGCAGTTCACACAGTGATACCCCTGACACCTAAGAAAAAATCTCTAGCAGGAGAAAGTAACTATAGGGAGAGCTTGGCAGCAGAATTTTTCAGAGAAGACACTCCCCTCGGACAAGTGTTTCGGCCCTGAACTTCTTGCACTCTAAGGGTGCCGGCCCATGTTCAGGTCATGTCTCCTAGATGCCCTTCTACTGTCGGAATATTTTGGCACTGCTGGGGTCCCAACAGGCACCAGGATGGTTGGGCGTCTCAAGGCTGGGCCACCTTGTGACGGACGTCTTGCCCACAAAGCTATGATAGACACGTTGTAAGTTAGGGATTTTAAGCTTCTTCAGTTCCTTCACGACCAGATCCAGCTGGAACGGTTCAGCTACTTGTCATTGCGAGGTCCGAAACTACTGTCAACAGGTCCTTGCTAAACGAAGAGTTCAGTGAGCACGTGTTGTATTAGGCTGACCAATGGTGTACCTCCATTACAAACCACGCAAAACTAACAGTGAGCACGTGTAGTTTCAGACTGGCCAATGATGTACCTGCATCGCAAACCACGCAAAACTAACGGTCTATTGACCGTATGGGATACGAAGAACCACCCGACAGGAACCGTTTCTCGTTCCTTGCCTCACAGGATAGATGTGGATATTTCCTGAAGATGAATGAAACCGTGAGAGGGAAGAGGGGAATAAGAAGTAGTTCCACGGAAAATGTGTATCACAAGGACTGAAGATGTCTTGTATTGCTATTTCAATACTACGTTACCAAACTGTATCAGGAAAATGATTTGAAGGTCAATACGGACGACAGTTTGAAATCTGATTAATTGGGAGAAAGCAGAAGCAGAGATGTAAGATAGTGTAATTGGTAAAGTAAGACTCTGCATGTTTGGTGTCATTGTAAAAGCAGATTTATGACTGACAAAGGTCCAACAAAGAGGTATTATCGATATCCTGGATTCGCCAACACACTGAAGTATCTCCGAATTTCAGTTTTTAAATGCTATACAATTTTAACAAACTGATGTTGTAGATGAAATTATTTCTACAGATTTTCTCTCGATATAAAAAGAAGGTAATGTGAGGTGTAATAAGTATTGAACGCTTCTGGCCAAATACTCCGTTTTGTTTCAACGACATGGTTGCACCAGTGTGCAACCACTTGCCGGCTGGCTTTAAAAAAAAAAAAAAAAGTCAACAACAAAATTAACACCTTCAATGGATTGGACACTCTCTCAGGAAGCCAGCATCCAGCACCACACGCCAAGCCCTGACATGGAACCCGCAGGGATCTTTAAGGGGCCGGAATAGCTAATCTGGAAGAGCAGTGGACTCGTAATCCTGATCATCCTTGGGTCGCTCGAATCTCCGTCGGGCCGTTTCTGTACAGGAAGATTTTTCGCTCGGAGTTCTATTGGTTTTAACTTCATTTTAATTCACAGGATTTAGATTATAAAGCGAAGTTTCGATATGTAAACGCACGTATAACATCTCGAACACACGTAAAATCCCATAATCAATTTTCGGAATAGAAGGCCGGTATCGTTCCCAGCACAAACGAAATCGTATCCTCTTTTGGGTCGTGGTAGAGCTGATCCTTTCTCTTCCTCCAGTTGAAGCACAAAATACATAGATTCTCATCGTCGGCTGGGTCTTGCAATTGTGACAAGGGCGCGACGTTGCAGCGTGGTATGGCGACTGTTTTGCTCACTGGTGAATGGTTTGTTGATCAGAACTGTGGCGGTGCACCGAGAGAATTGAACCTTTGGCCCAATGCAGATAACGACTCTGCCAACAAATTCGAGTAAAGTGGGAATATCCATCCCCCCCTTCCCTAGTATTGTGAACACACACACACACACACACACACATACACACACACACACACACACACACACGCACGCACGCACGCACGCACGCACGCATGCACGCATGCACGCAAGCAGACATTAAAAAAAATGTACATGCACGCACACACATGCCCCCTCTCTCTCTCTCTCTCTCTCTGTCTCTCTCTCTAACACACACACACACACACACACACACACACACACACACACACACACACACACACACACACACACACACACACACACGAGGTAAAAATAACGTCTTGCACAGAAGCCTTTACCTACGGAGGACAGAGTTTAAGATGAGGGCTATGTAGGCCTATAGCCCAAGGGCTATACCCTTTTGATGAATGCCATAAATCAATCCTCCCAAATGCACATCTCGGGGTTCCCAGCCTGATTGTGCAGACATAAAGCCACCCCCCCCCCCCCCCCCCCGTTCTCCCACCCCCCCCACCCCGTTCTCACCCCCCCACCCCCCACAAACAAACAAAGAAAAAACGAACAAACAGAGAAAGACGAAGCGCGCGCGCGCGCGCGCGCACACACACACACACACACACACACACTGCAATCGAGAACGTGTTCATCGCTCGTCCAACTCTTCGATAATTTCTGATAACAACATGGAGATAAAAAGACGCAGGTGCCAAGAGGTGATGAAAGTATTCCAAGGAGACCAAGTTGAGGGGCAGAAAATAGAGTGTTAAATCACTCCCGTCTGGAAATGAAGCTGACAGACCTATTCCTCCGCAAGCCTTTATGACCTGCAGACACATCAACGCCTTTCTTTGGGGCCCGTTTCTATCGGCCCCATACCCATATGACGATGCATGGAGAATGCAACACAAGTACACACACGCGTGAAAACATATAGGCACACACACATACACGCACAACACACACACACAAGCGCGCTTGCACGAAGCAGAAAAATCCTAGGCTTGAGTTTCCAGGCACACACACATACACACGCACAACACACACACAAGCGCGCTTGCACGAAGCAGAAAAATCCTAGGCTTGAGTTTCCAGCAATTTTCCACACCCCTTAATTAAAGGTACACACACACACACACACATACCATGCACATCCGAACATTTGACAAGTATTTTGCCCGTCACATCATAAATAGTGTCTGAAAGCGTTTGCATGTTCGTGCCATATCCCCAGTGAGAAAGTTATGTCTTTTTTCCAGTCTTTCATGTGGCCAATACTTCCACTATGACATTGTTGTTGATATGGAGTTTGTTCGCTTTTAATCGTTTTTCTTTTCTTTTCTTTTCTTTTCTTTCTTTTTTTTTTTCTCTCCAGGGAGTGAACTATGAATCCGAGAGTGACTTTCCATGATTGATGATGTCATAACCATGTATCGGGCAGGAAGAGATGAATCTGAGAGTGGGGTGACTGCGCAGGTGGACATGAAAACATACCACCAATCAAAGGAACAAAACAAACTACAGAACATTTTGTAATGTGCTTGTTCCTTTTTTTTCTTCGTCTGGCGGCTCAGTAATTCCATTTTTGCTTTTATGGAAGAGCGAGGCTAGATTATTGATATTGACTGTAAAACATAATTATTTAGAAGAGATTATTCATGTTATAGATAAATAAGTAACGATTCCTACCACGTTTTAGGCTTGCTAAAACGATCAAAGCATTTTTTGTTGTTTCTTATGGCAGTAAGATCTGCAGAATGGATTAAAACTCATTACGTGATAATGCAATTTAATTTATGTTATTTATAAACTAGCCGACTAGAGCGTTCGGTCAAAGTCAATTTCTTATGCAGCTGTTTAAACGCGCCTGCGCGCCCGCGCGCGCGTGCACACACACACACGCACACACACACACACACACACACACACACACACACACACACACACACACACACACACACACACACACACACACACGTGCGCGCGCGCGTGTGCGAGAAAAAAAAAAACAGACAGAGAGAAAAAGGCCAAAGAAATAAATCTTGAAAATAATACAGTTTTATGGTAAAAAAGACCAACTCTTCTGGATATCCCCTTGAACTTGCCGATATTCTGAGTACAGGCAAACAAGCGGTTGCCTGTCTATTATCATCTACTATTGTAAATGCTCTTCCTCCTCTGATAAGCAGGCTCCCTCCCCCCATCCCCTCTTTTTTCCCCTCCAAAATAAAGCTTATAAAAAGCGAAAGATTTCAACAAAATGTTTGCAGCAAACTGAATATTACAAAACTTTCTCCGACTAGGCCACTGGTTTTTCGGTGGAACTGCAGATGAACTGTTAAGGCACAAATCGTCACCCGGAACAAATTGTCGCCAGTGACAACCTGTATCTAATCTGACGGCTCATAGTGTCACACTGTCACGTTTTGTCGATTGTACATATTTTGTGTAACAATTATCGTGTCCTTTGTTTTGTCTGTCTGTTCCGAGGTTCTGGATAATGACACTGAACTAATTTCCATTAAAAAAATATCTATAATGATGAAGTGATGAAGAAAGCATTCAATGATGGCTAATGCATTAGAGTTGGCTCATCAAGTAATCCACCACACCATGTTTTGTTTAAAAGCACAATTTATGATATTGTAAATGCCAAATGATAATGGGAGCAGGGGATCTAGCAGAGTTGATAGAGAGCCACGCTCCGTTTTTTTTTTAATTCGCACATGATACTGACACACTTAAACGGATATTTCCACACAGTTCATCCTCATGTTTATTAGTTCTAGTGATTCATTGTTGTATATTAAACACATTCCCATGTTTCCTCACTCCTTACCAAAACACACTTCGTAACTCTGGGCTTTCAATTTCATTTCATCGAAAAAAACACGCGAGTGTTTGTTTATTGTTTTGTCATCGTAATCTCTCTCTCTCTCTCTCTCTCTCTCTCTCTCTCTCTCTCTCTCTCTCTCTCTCTCTCTCTCGTTCATGTATAAACGTGAATACTATGGCAACAGATGGGAACGTAATGTTGACGTCTAGGGATACAGACGATTTTATATTACACACAGATCAATGCAGGGCTTGTTCGGACATAATCTAGCCAGTGTGCGTGCATAAGTTCCTATATAGGTTTGTTTGACTTAGCACGCACACGCTCACGTACACACTCTGTGTGTGTGTGTGTGTGTGTGTGTTGTGTGTGTGTGTGTGTGCACGCGCGCTTACTTGCATGTGTGCCTGTTTGTAGTCTTTCCCCCGTGCGCTCATGCATGAATTTGTTGGTTGGCCAGTGACCGGTGGTACGGTGTCATCCGGTGTGTGGTGGGTCTTGGATTCGAGTCTCAGGCAAGCCAACACGCTGACCCTCAGTCGAAATACCTGTAGCTGCTCATATGCCCATCAACACGAGGAACGGTGTCAGACCATTGTGACCGGACTATGATAAAAACATAATTGTATCGGGACAGCTGTCAATTTATGCCAGCACATCAACTCACCTATAAGACTATATTCTCTGAACATCTGCAATAGTTTGATGTGTCGTCCTTTTTTCTTAGTGCAAATAAAAATGTGCATGTATAGACTCGCAAACACACAAACATTTATCTGCAATAGTTTACTATCTCCTCCGTTTTTTCAATTTTTAATGCAAATACACATGCGCACGTAGAGACTCGCAAACATACATACATTTACAC
>JADBJO010003165.1:82500-85000 GCA_016801955.1 Conus betulinus | reverse complement strand
TGTGTATGCTAGATCAGCACAAGCACTGCGGAATAACATGATGGAGCCTGGCCGGCAGTCTGAATGCAATGGTTGGTCTTCGTAAGAAAACGCCGGTGTGTTCTTCTGCTCTGTTGTTCCGTCTGATCTAGCCCTGTTAATATGAGCTATACCTGAAAGCGGATAATAGTTTTTGGGGGAGGGGGGTCACTATTCCCCATCATTTTTTTTTTTTTTTTTTTGTATAGAAGCTCGTGTTCACACAAGTACGATATAAATCATGAAAATGATGAAGATTTCGTAATACGTAAATTTTTTCCAAGAAGAAAAAAGAAGAAGACAGTAGAAGGAGGAGGAGGAGGAAGAGGAGGAGAAGGAGGACGAGGAAGGGGGGGGGGGGGGGGGAAGAGAGAGAGAGAGAGACAGAGAGAGAGAGAGAGAGGAGAGAGGAGAGGAGAGAGACAGAGAGAAACAGAGACAGAGAGAGACAGAGACAGAGAACAGAGAGACAGAGAGACAGAAAGATGTGATTAATGGATAAAACAAATAAACAAACAAAAAAGTTTCTGTTTCTACATATGCGTACAGATTCGCGCGCGCGCGCTCGCACGTGTGTGTGTGTGTGTGTGTGTGTGTGTGTGTGTGTGTGTGTGTGTGTGTGTGTGTGTGTGTGTGTGTGAAAAATTCATAAAAAGTTTGAATATGTTCATAAATGTATTTACACCCGTCTTATATTATGTAATTGGACTCATGTTGTACTACCTTAAATTCTCATCTGGTGATCTGTATTATGTATGTGTATACATGTGTGGTTGTTGTTGTTGTTATTATTATTATTATTATTATTATTATTTTTCTTTGTAGTTTTAAGTATATGTATGTAAATGTCATGTATCTGCATGAAAAATTAAAAAAAAAAAAAAGTTTCACGCGTCTCATCTCCAAATTTAAGGGTTCACACAACAATGAAGTGCACAACACTCACATATCTAACAAAGATGTGTGTCACCACCACGCACAACACTCACATATGTAACAAAGATGTGTGTCACCACCACGCACAACACTCACATATCTAACAAAGATGTGTGTCACCACCACGCACAACACTCACATATCTAACAAAGATGTGTGTCACCACCACGCACAACACTCACATATCTAACAAAGATGTGTGTCACCACCACGCACAACACTCACATATCTAACAAAGATGTGTGTCACCACCACGCACAACACTCACATATCTAACAAAGATGTGTGTCACCACCACGCACAACACTCACATATCTAACAAAGATGTGTGTCACCACCACGCACAACACTCACATATCTAACAAAGATGTGTCATTACCATATGGGTTTAGTGAAAGCTCTGACAGATCGCGGAGGGAATAATCGTTCGGAAACGAGAAAGGCCTATAAATTGATAAATGATACAGCTTACATCATGTGGATCAGCAGCCTGCGATAATCAGGAAGAAGTGTTAGAGGTCCGTTTGATCTGACAATGATTCACCCATGCATTCTCATGCTTCGTGTTTTTGATGTCAGCTGATTATGCAGAGGCCAATCATCAGAAAAAAAAATTATTTGGCTAAACTAACAGAAAAATGTAACAGCGTCTGAGAGAGGATGCAGTTTCCACTTGTGTAGGGCACACCTTAAACTGGCAGGATTGCACTCGTGAAATGATGTCATCAATAGATTATGAAATGTTGTGACGTGACATATGACAGAGCCACAACATTTCTCAATAACCCTCGCCCCCTTCTCTCTCTCTCTCTCTCTCTCTCTCTCTCTCTCTCTCTCTCTCTCTCTCTCTCTCTCTCTCTCTCTCTCTCTCTCTCTCTCTCTCTCTCTCTCTCTACCAACTGCAATTAGGCTTATTGGTCTACGTCATCTTTCAACGTCTACCTTCACCCCCTCAACCCCCTCCTCCTCTCATACTCTTCCCTTGGTTTGTCTGACTGACATTTGATGTGAACCCAAACTGCGCACGACAATGACAACAAAGGAGCAGAGAATTTTGACGTAACTGCAGTACGGATTGTCATCTCTGCTCTTCTCTCTATCGCCCCCATCCACAACAGAATTTGGCCTGGACCCACAAAAACACAGCATCAAACTCGCGCTGGGTCTAGCAGGTGTCACATATGACGTGTATACAAAGTTATCACCGCATGAAGTCACTGATTATGATGCTCTCAAACAAGGACTTCTTACCAGGTATGAACTGACAGCTGAAGTTGGCAGCATAGCAGGGGGGGAAAACACATGGCCAGTTCATAGATAGGTCAGTGACTTATCTCCAAAAATGGTTAACATTGTCCAACCAGGAACAGACATTTGATGGACTGACTGAACCCATCTTCTGTGAGAAGCTGCGTGACACAATGTCCACTGAGCTTTAAACTGTCACAGCGGAACAAGGTGTTTCCACGCTGGCGGACCTGATCAAGTTATCAGACAGGTACACTGCCGTCCATGATGAGGCAAATTCTCACATAACAATGATCAC
>JADBJO010003165.1:55000-60000 GCA_016801955.1 Conus betulinus | reverse complement strand
CCATGAGAGGTGCTGAATGCTGGACTGATCACAGGCTGGTCAGGGCTGTAATGACACTGCATATCGCTCCACCTCACAGAAACCGACCCAAGACTGTTGGAGCCTCCTACAATGTCACCAGGCTGAAGAATCCAACCTGCCTGGCAAAATTTCAAGAAATACTTGATGAAAAATTCCAAGATGGACTGACCTCCGTAGGCAGCTCCGAGAAATGGTCCTCCTTCAAGGATACCGTTGCTGAGACTGCAAAGGAAGTGCTTGGTGCCAAAACTAGAACGCATGAAGACTGGTTCGACGAAAACGATGACAAGATCAGAGAAGCCCTCCTTACTAAGAACAAGGCTTATATCGAGTGGCAGAATGACCTGTCCTCCGTCTCCAAGCGTGAAAGATTTAAAACTCTACAGGCAAAAGTCCAGTCCGACCTTCGACTGATGCAGGACCAGTGGTGGCAAGATAAAGCGGCCGAAGTCCAGCATTACGCGGATACCCACAATTCCAAGAAATTCTTTAGCGCTCTGAGGACAGTCTTTAGCCCTCTCTATCGGGCTGCTCCCCGTTGTTGTCCTCGGACGGTTCGACCCTGATCAAAGACCAAGAGGGCCTGAAACAAGCGCTGGCAAGAGCACTTCAGTAACCTGCTTAATCGACCCTCATCGGTCGACGCAGACGCACTGAACCAGATTCCCCAGCAGCCAATGCAAGACTCGCTCGCAGAACCCCCGACCATAGACGAAATTAAGAAGGCGATCCGTCAGACAAACTCAGGCAGAGCGTCGGGTAAGGACGGCATTCCTGCCGAGATTTACAAGGCGGCAGGCCCCAACGCCCTTGAAGCCTTTCATGATGTCCTGCTGAGTATCTGGGAAGAGGAGGAGATGCCTGATGATTTCCGTGATGCCCTGATTGTCTCCCTCTACAAGAACAAGGGAAGCAAATCTGACTGTGGGAACTACAGGGGCATCTCTCTCCTCTCTATTGCAGGGAAGATCTTTGCCAGAGTTATACTCAACAGACTTATCAGTATCGGAGCAGAACCTCCCGGGCGCAATGCGGCTTCAGGCCTGGCAGAAGTACTACTGATATGATCTTTGCCATCCGACAACTTCAAGAGAAGTGCATTGAACAAAAAAACATGCCCCTTTTCTCTGTTTTTCATAGATCTGACCAAGGCTTTTGACACGGTCAATAGAGAGGCCCTCTGGACAGTCCCTAGAGCGCATCGGATGCCCGCCAAAGTTATATCAATGATCAGGCTTTTTCACGACGGCATGACTGGCCAGGTCCTCTCTGGCGGGAATGTGACGGAAGCCTTTGCAATCACCAACGGTGTGAAAACAGGGCTGTGTTCTAGCTCCAGTCCTATTTAATGTGTTCTTCACCTGTATGCTGTCCCATGCCGTCCGCGACCTGGGAGAAAGGGGTCTACATTCGCTACCGTTTGGATGGCTCCCTCTTCGACCTGTGTCGTCTCACTGCCAAGACAAAGAG
Organism: Conus betulinus; assembly: GCA_016801955.1. NCBI lineage: Eukaryota > Metazoa > Mollusca > Gastropoda > Neogastropoda > Conidae > Conus > Conus betulinus. The sequence goes on along the minus strand of JADBJO010003165.1, from coordinate 58,509 downwards.
CATGCAAACCCTCCTTCAAGAAGTCCTCTTTGCTGATGACTGCGCCCTTGTGGCCCATGCAGAATCCGACCTGCAGATGATGCTAGATCGCTTCTCTCTGAGGCCTCAAAACTCTTCGGCCTGACTGTCAGTCTCGGCAAGACGGAGGTGCTTCACCAACCTGCACCAAACACCCACCCACCTGCACCAGCATTATCATCGACGACACACCACTTGCCAATGTCGAAATTTCAAGTACCTGGGAAGCACCATCCTGTGATGGCTCCCTGGATAAAGAAATCGTCTCTAGAATCGGCAAGGCTAGCCAGGCAATGGGCAGACTCCGCACCCGAGTGCTCAATCAACACAGTATCCGACTATCAACGAAACTGAAGGTCTACAATGCGGTGGTACTCCCCTCCCTTCTCTACGGTTGTGTAACATGGACACTGTATCGCAGACACTTAAAAAAAAACTGGAATACTTTCACATGCGAGCGCTCCGTTCCATACTCGGAATCAGCTGGCAGGACCACATCACCAACTGGAGGTCCTGGAACGTGCCAACTCCACCAGCCAGCGTTGAGTCCATGCTCATCAAGGCCCAACTTCGATGGGTGGGGCATGTCATCCGTATGGAGGAGTTTAGGATGCCAAGACGCCTGATGTATGGTGAGCTACAGCTCGGCAAGAGAAACCAAGGCCGCCCAAAGCTGCGATACAAAGACACTGTGAAAGCAAACATCCAGTGGTGTCACGTCAAGCGAGAGAACTGGAGGAGCGTGCTATGGACAGACCAAAATGGAGAGTCTCAGTCAACAAAGCTGCTGCAAACTACGAAGAAGCACGACGCCGAAGCTCACTGATGCCAGAGAAAAGCGACACAGGGCTGCATCAGCAGTGATCACAACAACGGACTTCCAATGCCCCCACTGTTCAAGACTCTGCGGAGGGAGCGAGAGAGAGAGCGAGAGAGAGAGAGATGGGGGAGCAAGAGTGGATGAGAAAGAAAGAGAGAGAGAGGGGAGAGAGAGAGAGGAGGGAGGGAGGGAGCGAGAGAGGGAGGAGAGAGAGGGGGGAGGGAGAAAGAGGGAAAAACGAGGGGGAGGGAAAGGGGGAGAGGGAGAGAGAGAGAGAGAGAGAGAGAGAGAGAGAGAGAGAGAGAGAGAGAGAAAGAGAGGAAGAGAGAGAGAGAGAGACAGACAGACAGACAGACAGACAGACAGACAGACCAAGATAGACAGACAGACAGACAGACTGCCAGGCTGAATGCCACACAGAGAGACACAGAACAGGATGCGACAGAGAGAGAGAGAGAGAGAGAGAGAGAGAGAGAGAGAGAGAGAGAGAGAGAGTAACGTTAGGACCAAGAGGATAATGGCTGGGCAGGAAAAGCAGAAGGGAGATGATGCACGCAGCCCAGACCAAGCCATCAACAGCTCCTAACCATCCCCCCTCCTCCCAATGATCCTCCCTCCCCCTCCCCCCTCCGCCCATCTCTCCCCTCCTCGTTTCACCCAGACGAAGTCGTCGGCCCTCTCACGATTCAATGCACCATTGACGTTTGTTTGTGAGTGCATGACGGGGTTTGTGTCCCAGCTGTGTTCAGCACACGTCATCAACGAGGTCACATCTCCCTGAGCTTCGTGCCACGGTCTGTCTCACATCAAGGTAGGGCTGGGAAAGAGCTAGGGAAGAGAATGGGGGTCAGAGAGAGAGAGAGAGAGAGAGAGAGAGACGCTTCAGACGCTTCAGAAACGTTTTATATTGACAATGACAAAATGCAGTCTTCATGTCAAGGGGGCTATCATTAATGCAGCGTCAAGAATTCATGGAACGAAAAATGTGTAATACATTACAAACATGATTCACGGTATTGATCTATCTGGGAATATAAAGTCAACGACAAACAAAAGATCACCAAACGTGGGCCTAAATGACCAGCTATGACATACGAAGAACCAAAGCACTATCTCACATGGACACAGCAACAGACATTTTTTTCTCTCTGATATCATAACATTCACCAATATATTTAGCAAACAGACGAAGAATATTTCCATCATCTGAAGATAATAGTCAAATCAAAGTAAATGGTCCTTCTGGCATTAAATTAAACAGTTTTGATTTTTTTCTTTTATCTTCATATGCCTTGCATTGAAACAAAAAGTGCTCTTCATCTTCCTTACTGTTATCATGACACAACACAAAAACATCATCAACAAAAAACTTCATTGCAAAAACCATTTCTTATTTGCTTTAAAACCAAGGGTCCGACTTCTACATCTGGCCAATATGCTTCTATGCCATTTATTAGTAACAGATTTCAAAAAATTTCCGGTTGTAGAATACTTTTAAAGGAATAAAACCATGAATACTTGTCATTTTCTTCCATTTTTGAATGCCACTTCTGTTTATAGCAGGCTATCAAGCGATCCTTAAATTCTGACATAAATGCCCTTTCGTTCCCTGCCTCTTTGCTAAGCCACACAATACCAAACCCATTAATAGTTAACACATGTTTTACTTTACTAACCCAGTTACAGTGTCCACTTTCCATTTGTAAATATAGCATATCATATGCTTGTCTACAGAGCCTTGATGTTGGAAGTTGTGTCAATTTTAACCAATACTTAATAGATTTTGAAAACGTTTGAATGAATAAAGGATATCTTCCAGAATCACCATAAGCCATTGTGTTTGATGAATGCAGTGGAATGTTCATGAATCTTTTAATAGCCATAGTATGTACCTTCTCCATTTCCAGATTATCTTCTAATCCCCAAACTCTGCAGCATAAGTGAGCATAGGCGCTATTTATGAGTCAAATAACTTCCAGAACAAAGAAGGATCAATGCTATTAAGTCTTTTCATGCATCTTAGAATTTCTACAACCCCCTTCTTACCCTTTCTGCCGATTTCACGCCACCCTGCATTTAGACTTAAACGAGTTGTAAATAACATCCCCAAATATTTGTAACTATTGGTTACTTTTCCTTCTACATCTCCATACCACCACTTTTCATGCTGGGATAGATAACACCCCATACGAAAGACAATAATATTTGTTTTCTCTGGATTAACACTTAATTGAAGTCTATCTGCTTCATTTCGTAAAAACATTTATTTGATTTTGCAACCCAAACAACAGTACTAGAGAACAAGATTACATCATCTGCAAATAAAAGCATGAAACAGTTCAACAGCACCTGCAATCAACTGTATACCATGTTTGCCTTTATGTGACATTTCTAAAGCTATCTCATTTATAAAAAATGCAAACATTTGAGGGCTCAATAGACAACCTTGCTTCACCCTCTAGGACAATTGAATAAGTCACTGTACAATCCTTTCTCACGAACACATGCTAAAACTGAATTATATACACCACGAAGAGCATAGTACAATTTTCCTTTAACCCCCCTGTTTTTCTAAGAACTTGCCACAACACATTTCTGTTAACAGAATCAAAAGCCTTTTAAAAATCAACAAAAACAACATACAGTTTAGTATTTTTCTTTAGGTACTTTT
>JADBJO010003165.1:42500-47500 GCA_016801955.1 Conus betulinus | reverse complement strand
AAGGAAGTGAAAGGAAGGAAGAGGTGGGGGGATGGGGGGGTGGATAGGGGGTGGGTGGGGGGGGAAGGGTGAGGGGTATTCCAGTTAAACTTATTTGTTTATGTTTGTTTTTTCTCCATTCGAGGAAATTTGTTTCGTTTTCAGTGTTTCGTCAAGAGCCCATTCAATGTGCAATGAAAAACCACCTGAGACTGCTGCTTTTATCAGGTTTCATTGATCAGTAACTACTGAACTCGTTGAAATGTGGGAACTTCACATCTTGTGCTATCTTGTGCTGTGTACGAGTAATAAATCATATTGTTTTCTTTTGGTTGAATTTACGTTCATTCACGCTCTCTTGCAAATCATGCCGTCCCTATGGATAAAAAAAAAAAAACCAGACAGACAGAGAGAGAGAGAGAGAGAGAGAGAGAGAGAGAGAGAGAGAGAGAGAGAGAGAGAGAGTGCAGGATGGACCAGGAGAAGAAAACAGTCAGATACAGAGGACAAAGAGGACGATGGCAAGATGGTGGTAACGGCAGACGGGACATAATGCACGCAGGACAGACCAAACTTTAAGCAGCTCCTCACCATCTCCCCCCAGAGTGATCTCCCCCCCCCCCCCCCCCCCCCATCCCCTATATTTTCACCCGTTCAGAGTGATCGGTCCTCTGACGATTCAACGCACTATTGACGTTTGTTTGTGAGTGCATGGCGGGGTTTGTGGCCCAGTTCTATTCAGCACACGTCATCAACGAGGTCACATCTCCCTGATCTTCGTGCCAGGGTCTGCCTCACATCAATGCAGGGCTGGGGAAGAGCTAGGGTGATAGAATGGGGGTCAGAGAGAGAGAGAGAGAGAGAGAGAGAGAGAGAGAGAGAGCAGTTTCATTTGAAAGCTAGCCAGAATGATCAGCATGGGTTTAATGCCCCTGCAGGGATCTGAAAGATCAGACAGCACAAAATAGCGAGCGAGAGAGCAAGTGAGAACGAGAGAGAGAGAGAGAGAGAGAGAGAGAGAGAGTGTGGGGGGGGGGGAGGAGGATGGAGAAGAAGATTATAGTTGGGTATTGAATAGTAGACATGGTTGAGGGAGGGGGTTGGGGTAGGTGATGACAGGAGGAGGTAATTTAGGTTGATTGGTGGTCGGAGTAAAACTTCGTCTTTCCGAATCGCTCGATTTACTTGAAAAGTAGCGAGCAGAACACACACACACACACACACACACACACAGAGGTGCACACACACACACACACGCGCGCGCGCGCGCGCGCGCGCGCGCGCGCGCGCACGCACGCACACACTTTCTCTCTCTCTCTCTCTCTCTCTCTCTCTCTCTCTCTCTTCTTCTTCTTCTTCTTCTTCTATCTCTCTTTCTCTCTTTTTTACACTCACACACACACACATAAACACAAGTGTGTGCGCATGCACGCACGCACACACACACACACACACACACACACACACACACACACACACACACACACACACACACAACACACACAAACACGCGCGCACACGCGGACATCCATTCATACATCAATGCACGCACATACACACACCACCACCACAAGACCACCACTACCACCACCGCCACCATGACACAGCATATTTGTACACGTGCTAATGTGTGCAAGTGACATACTGCAATTTAGGTGTATTTCAAGTGACAGTCTGCAACTGGGTTTGAAACAGTTAAGTTTTAAATGCTGACTTGAAAGTCAGAAATGAAGAGGTATGGTATCGTTTGAAAAACAGTGAGTTCCAGAGTACCGCCACAGAAAATCAGAATGCATTGGAACCGTGCTGCTTTCAGTTAAAGGAGGGAATCCGAACTATTCAGTCATCAGAGGAAGAACGGAGAGAATGAGCAAGAGTGTATACTTCAAAGAGGTTTACAGAGACAAACAGGCGCTCCACATTCGATAGTCTTATAACGTAGACAGGCAGGTTAGTGCTGAATGCTATGTTCGATGTTGAGACAGCGCAATTTCTTCAAGAGATCTGACGTATGATGTGTCGTTTTGTCGCCTTACAGATAGGGCAGGCAGTTAGATTTTGACTGCTTGAAGTATAGCTGGAATAACGCTGTAGGAACTTGTACAGCATTACAACAGTCTGATCTTGAAAGGAAGACATCAACGTTTTTCGTGGACTGTTTTGAAAGGAAAGGTCTAACCGAGCTGACGCGTTGGAATTCAAGAAAGGATGCTTAGCAGACTTTGGCTGTGTGGCCACTCGCCAGAATTAGGATATAGCACCAAATCACTCTATAATTCATAAAAGTGTTTTTGAGGCGTAGCATCAATTTGAGCCACGGATTGATAGTAAACTGATGAATGATCAAATGAACGACACCCCCCCCCCCCCCCCCCCCTACAAACCATTTCATTTGTTTTCAAGGTATTTCTAAAGATGACATCATTCACAATGTTGAAATACATGAGTTACCTGATACACCCCTTTTCTGACGTTACATTTCAGGTCTTAGCATTAACACGTGACCCTATCTTTGCGCCAGGTGATGTCCCCAAATTGGTCCCTTGCTTTTCATTCTAATTTCTCGTCTTGAAACCACCTGGCGTGTACCTTGATGGGTGTATGAAAAAAAAACAAACGAAAGTCGTCCTTCAGACACAATGAAAATTACCCAAACAATCTCTGACTGCGTCTGTCTACGAATACTCGACTTCTTAAGCAAGGTCTTTGCACATTAATTTTCGGTGTGAGCCTGTGGTGTTGTAAAGTAAGATCAGAGTAGAGATGGAGGCCAAGATCACGAACACATGGCATGAATGAGATGTCAGCGGGGTCTGGAACTATCGTTGAATGATGACCGGGGGTCTTGACTTCAGGAATATTTCATAAACCGGATAGCTTCTGTTTCATCATCGTTTGAATTTTGATTTATTGTTAAATATCTCTTGTTTGATGTCGGAGACACAATACCGACTTTGTTTTGCACGAGACCGCTGTATAAATAATCTAACGTGTTGGAATGTTCAAGGTGGATGACACTGGCAAACATGTCATGTTGAACAGAGCGGTTGTTGACGTTCGGAGTCAGGAGCGTCGTGTACATTATCAAACGCACTGGGCCTGGCACAGAACCCTAGGGAATGCCAAAGTCTGATGACATTTCAGAGCACTCTTTTGTCCGCTGCTCGCTGACAAGGACGAACTGCCGTCTGTCTGAAAGAGACGATGAAAACCAATTCAGAGCAGTCAGTGTTCAGAAACATGAAAACATTCCGTTATCAACTACTTGTAGTCTTTGTTTCCACAGTTTGTTGTCATGATGAATAAGCTTGAGAGGGCTTGTTACTTCTTTGTTTCTCTGTCTCTCTGTATCTCTATCTCTGTCTCTGTCTCTGTCCCTCTCTCCGTCTCTGTGTCTCTCTGTGTCTCTGTCTCTCTGTCTCTCTCTCTCTCTCTCTCTCTCTCTCTCTGTCTGCCTGTCTGTCTGTCTGTCTGTCTGTCTGTCTGTCTGTCTCTCTCTCTCTCTCTCTCTCTCTCTCTCTCTCTCTCTCTCTCTCTCTCTCTTCTTTGTCCCAAACCTCTTCAGGGGCATTAATCCCACACTGCCCATTCAAACTAGCCATCTAGAGCAACAGCCCGGCTTGTCCAATGGCTGACCCGGCATGAGCAATCCACGGGGAGCAATCAATATCAAGACGGCATATAACAACCATCAGAGGAAACACTGCACTGCTGCAGAATTAATTTGGTGATGTTCACTGGTACCTGTCCTGATGCTCCTTTCGCGGACACCACCTTGTAAGTCACCCCACTGACTACAAATATTGCTTAGCCGCGTATGTCAGCTCCCTATCCCAAACCCTATCCACAAAGCGCCATTACGTCTGTCCATTGACAGACCCTATGAACTCAAAAGAACCAACGATCTTGACAGAAACCCACCAAGAGCATAGACGTGGAGTTGGAAATCGAAACTGAGGTCACAAGGAAAGCAGAGCACGAAAGGCGGAAATCTTGTGACTGTTCTGTACTGATCGACAGGGTTGCTGATGAACATGATGTTGTGGAGTTTCAGTTTGACCAGAAACTGCATAACCCATACCCAACTTGCATAACATCCCCCCCCCCCCCCCCCCCCCCCCCCCCCCCCCCCCCCGATCAACCAGGCCCGAGAGATACAGACCCTTGCAGTATTGCACAGAAAATTTCAGTACATCCTAACGAACATATCCATTAAATGGATGAAACTCCACTATTTGTTTCTATTCTTCTCATCTGAGCCAAGGATAAACTCAGCTCTGGGTAAGAGCCAATCGGGGTCGAAAATGTAATGTTTTTTTTTTCTTTCTTTATGCCCTGTCTATGGACGATTGTTCCACAATGACTGAGAAACATTCTTGCTGACACAGTCTTTTTATGCACATGCACACATATATTACTTGTATAGATACATACACACACGCACACACGCACACACGCACGCACGCACGCACACACACAGACATACCCACAGACACAGACAGACAGACAGACAAACACACACATACTCACACACGCACGCACGCACGCACGCACGCACGCACACACACACACACACACACACACACACACACACACACACACACACACACACTTGCCATCATGCAAATCTGAATCAGTCACTTATATACTTTGTTTTTTCTCCACTAGGAGAAAGTCACAGAGGCAGCGGGATGAGAAACATAAAAACCGAGAAAATGTATAGACACGTGAAGTGGCAAAGGAAGAAGGAGTATTTGGGGGGGCGTGAGTACGGAAGGACGAGGGAGAGAGTCATTTGATTGAAGAATGGGTGGAGGGGCAGATGGATTGCAAACACTGCTGCACCAGCCTAAAAGATGGGCACACCCTTGCTTCCTGTATGACTATTTGGAAAATGGCTCGTGCTCCCCGTCTGACTGGGTCAGGAGGCCCATTTCCAGGCAGTAAAAAGGCATAATAAAATCAAGATGGGTTCACCGGCGCAACATGTCGTTTGCGAATCTGTTGCTTCCTCGTCTCTC
>JADBJO010003165.1:35000-37500 GCA_016801955.1 Conus betulinus | reverse complement strand
AGAGAGACTTATCTGATGTCCATGTGGTATGCTGTGAAGAATGGCCGGGCTATTTTGCTTCGTTCTCCGCCATCAGTCTCTCCATTTTGAAAAAGGAGGAGTGGTAGTTTGTGTGTGCATGTTTGTGGAGGTTAAAACGAAGTATTGGTGGGTGAGTTTGGATAGAATTGATCAGGTGGACGTAGTGAGAAAAGATGGCGAAGGGGGTGGGGGAGGGGGGGGGGGGGGGCAAGAACGAGTTGATAAAATGAGTGTGTATAGCATAGAGGTATGTGCTCTGTGTGTCAAAGTGCTCAACTTGTTTGCTGTCTCCTAATCTGTTTGCATTAGTCATAAGTTTTGATGCAAAGGTAGGGAAATAAAACGCAATCATCCAATGAGTAAATAAATAACCGATTCTCTCTCTCTCTCTCTCTCTCTCTCTCTCTCTCTCTCTCTCTCTCTCTCTGTATGTATGTATGTGTGGTGTGTGTGCATGCGTCCGCGCGCGCGCGCGCGTGTGTGTTGGGTTAAGATCACTCATCCAAAGGGACATTGTTGTATAGATAAGTATATCTTTATCCATATATATCTTTGATGAATAAAAAGAAGTTCACAGACACCAAGAAAGTGGTGATGGAATAAGCAAAAATGCAAACAACTAAATGATTGAATAGTCTGGCTTCTAGCCAGAGGCCCAGTCATTGTACGTATTGAAGCTTCGGTCCTTGACAAATGGCAACGAACCCTGTATCCCCCATCTTCACCCTAGCCTGCTCTCATACCCCCCCCCCCCCATTCCGCGATCTCCGTCTCACCCCACCCCCCCCCCTTCCCTCCTTTACCGTTTTCCCTCCCTCTCAAGTGGAGAGGGTCGGTTTGACCTAGTCTTCGGAGCCGGCCAAACACCGAACGAGCGAGTTGTGTGCGTGGAATGCCATGCACTTTGTGAGCAGTCTTGGAAACGGCAAACTGTCTGACTGCCAGAATTTCCTTCTTCAAAATGGAATCATTTCTGGCATTTTTGTTTTGTTTTGTTTTGTTTATGGTGGGGTTTTGTGTGCCATTTTTTGCTTCCTCCATCGCTCCATCGCTCATTCTCCGGTTAAAGTGTGTGTGTGTGTGTGTGTGTGTGTGTGTGTGTGTGTGTGTGTGTGTGTGTGTGTGTGTGTGTGTGTGTGTGTGTTTCTCAATTGCTTCCGCATTTAAAGATATAAAACTTGGGATTGATTTCAATTTGAAAAAAAAAAAAAAAAAATAAAAGATACTTTATCTATCCCACCTAGTTTGTTGATCTGTCTGTCTGTCAGTCTGTCTGTCTGTCTCTGTCTCTGTTTCTATCTCTCTCTTTGTCTCTGTCTGTCTCTCTATCTCTCTGTCTCTGTCTCTCTCTCTCTCACTCTCTGTCTCTCTCAATCTCTCTCTCTGTATCTCTCTCTCATCTCTCTCTCACCTTCTCTCTCACACTCACACATACTCAAACACACTTCCATTCATTCATTCTCTGTCTGTCTGTCTGTCTGTCTGTCTGTCTGTCTGTCTGTCTCTGTTTCTATCTCTCTCTCTGTGTGTCTCTCTCTGTCTCTCTCTCTCTGTTTTTCTCTCTCTCATCTCTCTCACTTTCTCTCTCTCACACCCACACACACTCAAACACACATACACTCTCTGTCTGTCTGTCTGTCTGTCTGACTCTCTCTCTCTCTCTCTCTCTCTCTCTCTCACACACACTTCCTCCTCCCCCTTCTTCTTCTTCTTCTCATTCTCCTCCTCCTCCTACTCCGCGTTCTTCTTCTTCCTCCTCTTCCTCCTCCACCACTTCTTCTTCTCCTTCTCTCCTTCTGTGTCACTTCCCACATCCACCGCTTTTCCCCCTCTCTTCTCCTCGAGCTCTATAGGTAGGCACCACACAACCCCTGCCTTCTCTTCCTCCCCTCCGATAATTTGCTGCCAGAAGTCAGGGACACTTGTTTAGAGGAAGTGAGGCAGACAGGCAGACGCGTGGTACACAGCCATTGGCCCAGACGGGAGGGGGCAATGTTACGAACCCGATGTCCGCAGGCTGTGATGTTCAGTTTGATGTCCTCTGTCTGTGATGGCGTAGCTCTTCTTCTTTCATCTGACAGCGGCTCTACCTCCCTCACCACCTCTCCAGGAAGATCATGGTTGCCATTACTAGTGCTAGACCAGAGAAAATGAAAAATGGACGCACACACAGCGCGAGTTCATAAAGTCCATGACTGCACATTTGAAGATTAGTTGGTTTTCAGCTTCTCAGACGCCATCACATCAAGGACGTTATCGATCGCCGGACACTTAGGACGTTTTGTATAAGCACATTATACATGATATTCTATATTCTCCAACCTCATGGATGTCCTGATTGCCTTGTAAATTAAGGACCTGTTTGAACCAAATGCCAACGACATGTTACGTGAATCACAGTTTTAGGGGCATATTGTGTCATCTGGATGCACGTGTGTTGTCTAACCTGGAGTTCAAGGACATTCTTTGTAATTGGATG
>JADBJO010003165.1:22500-25000 GCA_016801955.1 Conus betulinus | reverse complement strand
AGAAGAAGAAGAAGAAGAAGAAGAAGAAGAAGAAGAAGAAGACAATGATGATGATGATAGAGAAGAAGAAGAAGAAGAAGAAGAAGAAGAAGAAGAAGAAGAAGAAGAAGAAGAAGAAGAAAGATTCCGGCTATGCCGATGATGATTATGTTGTTAAATGCTATTATATCATTGTTTCTTTTTGCTTTTTGCATTTTCTATATCTGCTGGCCTTATTTATTAAAAATGATGTGTAATGTTTTGTTTTTGTTTTGTTTTGTTTTGATTTCTTTTGAATTCAAAATAACAGCAACAGACCAGGAGCTGAAACATCACATCGGCAACTGTAAATACCTTAAGATACATACACAGTTCACTGCAAAGTGTGATACAACATAGCTTTCACTGGAATTATTATCATGATGATAATGATGATGATGATGATGATGATGATGATGATGATGATGATGATGATGATGATGATAAATATATAACATGTCTAACCGAATAAGTGCAATACCGGCACAGATTCAACAAGTACACACGTCACACAACACAAGAAATAACACAAGTACAATCAGTAATGCACAAAGCTTACATGGCGCAAGCCGACGCTCATACCACAGCGAACCGAATCACACCCAACCAGCCTACAATCCACAGATCTCACCCCCTAAAAACTTCACCAGCGTATCAAATTAAATCACATTCGGTGCATCCCTTAATGTGTTGCGAAGGAGATGAGAGGAATGAAAAAAAAGATGAGAGGAGCGAGAAAGGATGAAAAAGGTAAGAGGAATGAGAAAGACGAGAGGTGGCGGGGAATGTAAAAAAAAAAAAAAAGGTGCAAAAGGTGAGAGGAATGAGAAAACTGAGAGGAATTTTCTTTTTCTTTCTTTCTGCGTATGCGCAGCTGATACTTCTGTGGACGCTGCCTGTATAGACAGGCAGTGGAGTTTTGTGTGTATGACCGTTTTTTTTTTTTCCCGCCATTAAGCCAGCCGTACTCCATCTTCAGGGAAGGTGCATGCTATGTGTAACGTGTCATCCATACCAACAGCCAAACTGGCCTTCTCTTCCGAAAGTTGGTGATGGGATTTTACGTGTGTGCAAGATGTTGTGCGTGTGTTCACATACGGAACCTCGGTTTATAGTCTCATTCGAAGGTAAATGGAATGGAGTCAGAACCAATGTTAACTCTGAGGGAAAAATCCGCCTGTGCCGAAATTCGAACCTGCAACCCCAGGATCACGAGTCCAGCGCTCTACCTACTGAGCTATTCCAGCCCCGTCTGAGAGGAATGAAAGAGGCGGGAGGGTTGAGGAAGATAAAACAGTTGAGAAAAGTATAGAGGAATGATTATGAGACTGACGCGCTACCTACCGCGCTATCGAGACACTAATGATTTTCTCTCCTCTAGCATCCCAGCCGAGAGAGAGAGAGGGGGGTGGGGTAGGTAGGGGGAGGGGGTGTTCTACCCGAGCTGGCCAAAATTGGATCGTGTGGATCCACATCAAGTGGCTGTATAAGGCCTGGGGAGGAGACTGACTGCCACAGAGAGCAGACGAGCAACGACAACAACACCGACTACGACCAATCACCACCGAGGACAGCAACGGTCCAAAACTACACAGACTAAAGCCTGGGAAACCTTATCCTTAGGTATCAGCCAACAGGACGTTAATCTCACCTATCAAGGCAAGTCAAGTAAGAGGAATGAGAAACACCTAGAGGATTACAGGTCTTAAAAGTCGGTTTCAAAGCGAGGTGACAGAAAGAGAAAATTAAAACAAACTTAAAAGTTACACGGCTCTTCCGCCGAACGAGAGAGCACAAACAAAAATTACAAGACAAAACACGATGTGTTTCGACCTCTTTCGTCTTATTCAAGCGAGACCAAAAAAAAAAAAAAAAAAAAAAACCATTCAAGACAATGAAAACGAAGAACTAGCAATCACTCATCTCCTAGAATTAGGCGCAAATCTCGCTCTGGGGCCCCCAAGTCCCATAGTTTGCACCAGTCTAATGACGCTGCAAGAGCGCTCAGTCTCTTAGTCTGTGCCAGTTCAAATACGCTCCCAATTCGCTTAAACCTTAGTCTGTGCCAGTTCAAATTACGCTCCATGTCACTTAAACCTTAGTCTGTGCCAGTTCAAATTACGCTCCATGTCGCTTAAACCTTAGTCTGCGCTCGTTCAAAATAACGCTGTGAGGTCGCTCAGTCACTTAGAGCTGTACAAAGTCAGATTTCGCCGTAAGAGCGCCACAGTCACTTAATCCATGCGCACAGTCTCTGAGATTGTGCCAGCCAAATTACGCCGTGAATGCACACAGTCTCTGAGATTGTGCCAGCCAAATTACGCTGTGAATGAGCTGTACACAGTCAGATTTCGCTGAGATTGTGCTAGCCAAATTACGCTGTGAGGGCTTACAGTCTCTGAGATTGTGCCAGCCAAATTACGCTGTGAGGGCTCACAGTCTCTGAGATTGTGCCAGCCAAATTACGCTGTGAGGGAACTCA